>JAFLJL010005882.1:0-13273 GCA_018398815.1 Conus ventricosus | reverse complement strand
AATTGTTCACACTGGGTAATCCCGATCTCTTTGCAGTACACAAAGAAAAAAGTATCCTGTCAAATTTGAATTAAACTCACCTTAAAGATATTACTGAAGAGACAATGTACAGTCATAAAAACATTTAACAACACCAAGAACTCGAAGACAGACATGATGGACAACCAACCTTCTATGTACAGGTAGAAACACATAAAGTTAGAACACTTGTAAATCTGCAATGTAAACACAATGTACAATCAAAAAAATAGCTACCCCCCACACCCTGAAGACAGACAATGTACAGGTAGGAACACATAGAAGTTAGAACACTACTAAATCTGCAATGTAAACACAATGTACAATCAGGAAAATAGCTACCACCCCCAAAACCCCTGAAGTCAGACATGGAACATGAAGCTGGGAGAAACCACATTCTGCTGACAGTATCATGTCCGGGGAAAAAAAAAAAAAAAAAAACCTGATTTTTGAAACAGATAAGATAAGATAATGTTGCTTATAGCCCCACCCGACCGAAGAGGGCCATATCAGGGCTGTCACCCGTTAAAATCAACTCACAAGTCATTAAAAAAAAAAAAAAAAAAAAAAAAAAAACTGTCACACATCTCGTTAAATGACATCGTCTACAAACGCACCAGAAACTTTGTTAAAAATCTTTCTGCCGTAAAACTTAAATCAGATGAAAAATGTTAATCTCTCTCAAAAACTCAAGGATCACTCCCTGAACAGGATCTTCAGGGACTCCGCTGTAAAATGTTTGTGTCTCACATTGTGGCAAGTCCCAACATTCTAAAAGAACTTGTTTCATTGTGAGTGGCGAAATGACATGGAATGCACCACGGAGCTTCTTCACTCTTTAAAAGGTAAGAAGGGGTAAAATACGAATGGCCGGTGTGCACCCGGCAAGAACCGTTTCCTCTTTAACGACCACCCGACTAGATGGGAGGAAGTCCTTTAAGGGTTTGGACGGATCTGAAAGAGTTTGTTAGTCGTCTGTGTGTTCCAATCCTCCTGCCAGAGGTCTCTCACATAATCATTAATTTTGGGTTTGACACGAGCAGGGGATATAAATGTTGGACAGTTTCTCTCTTGTGGCGTTCTTGGCCCTAAACGATCAACCATTTCGTTCCCCCACCGATGCCAACATGACCAGGAACCCAAGCAAGAGTAATGTTGTAACCGTCCGCTTTCAACGTGCAAAAAAGTTCAAAGAAATGAAAAAGTTCTGGATGCTGAAGGTTGCGGCCAGCTATGGCCCCCAAAGCTGACAGGGGAATCCGACAGAACCAGAAAGTCCTCTTCGAAGATTGTGAGTTTATCTTCAAAGCCAAAAACCAGAGCAATAAGTTCAGCAGAATATACAGAAGCATCTGAATGAATATGTTTCAACAGTATCTGAGAAGGAGCCCCAGGGCAGTAGGCTGCACAGGCCACTCCATCTTCAGACTTGGAACCGTCAGTGAAAACTTTTTGATAGGATGGGAATTTGGAACAGAGCTCAGCATACAAAGCCTTGTACGCCAGAGAGCTGGTAAACTCTTTGCGAAAAGCTGCAAGATCAAAACAAATCTCTGGCGTGAAGAAGGTCCACGGAGGTTGATCCGGGAAATTTGGGGAAAAATCCGACACAACACCTAGGTCAGACCTGCATTCCGCACGTGAGGCTGATACGAAGACCAAAGGGGGAAAATACATTTCGGTTGTTTTCAAACTTACTTTGGAACGGGGGGTCAAAGACACAGTCACAGCGCCCCAGTCGGTGTGTGCTACGACCCGCAGAATATTCAGAGCTTTGGCAAGAAGTTTTGAGGTTTTTGATGTGGCTGAGAAAATTGAGTTTTTGGTCAAAAATAAATCCCAGGAATTTTGGGTTCTTTTACAACTGAATGGTGGACTTGTCTAGACGAATTTCAGGATCATCAAAAAATCGACGAAAATTGTGGAAATGAATTGACTGAGTTTTGGTACGGGAGAAGGTAAACCGTTTTCCTCGGCCCACTGTTGGATTCTGTTGACGCAAAGTTGGAGTCGAAAGCTGTACCTGTGGTAAGAAGCTCCCAAATGCATACCCGCGCAAAGTCATCAACAAAACAGAGGACTCGGTGGCCCAGTCTTACCGATTGGACAATGTCATTTATTTTAATGCTGAAAAGGGCGGGAGAAAGGTGCTCCCCTGAGGAACACCAACTCCTGCCCATGGATGTCGAGAGTGTGGTGCCAACACGCACCTGGAACTGTCGATCGGCTAAAAAGGGAAAATTGAATATCCATGGTGCAGAGGCGAAAAGGAGAGAAATCAGGTCATCTCCTCTTCAACATCGCTTCCAATGGAGTGAATTTATTTTTTAGTTTTACTGGACTGTGTTGGTCTTTAGACCTGCTGGCAGACTTGCCCGCAGGTGACGAAGGCCTTTAGTTTGGAGATGGTGGAGGTCTGGATTTGGGAGATGGTGGAGTTTCTTCCTCATCCCACCATCTCCACACTGGGTTGAACTCCTTGCCCGCAGGGCACTGGACAGAGGAGTTCGAGGTGCGGGTGCTGGTTTTTTTATCTGCCCAGCAGCAGATGTTGTAGACTGCTGGGCAGTCTGAGGGGTGGCGGATTTTTTTTGCCTCCACCAGGGGCATTCCCTTTGGGTTGGGAGGTGGTGGACCTGCTTCCACCAGAGCTGACAGTTCTTCCTTGCAATGTCTTCGAAAATATGAATTCATCAGTCTGACAGCAGACTGACCGAGTAGGAACTGTGGGAACTTTCTTTACGGCCGAAGCATACGAAGAAGCTGTCGGCGTCTGACTGCCACAACCTGTTTCCGGGCTTCAAAAAAGGAGATCTTCTTTTCTGTTTTAACTCTTTGTATTGCAGATTCCTGAATCCAAAGAGGACAGTTTCGTGAAGAGGAGGGATGGTCGCCACACAGTTAGCACAATGTGCCGGATCTTGACATGGCCCATCATGGGTTGCCTTGCAGCAAACACTGCACACCTCCTGCCCAGAACAATGGTCTCTGACATGGCCAAACCTCTGACATCGGAAGCACCTCAATGGGGACGGAACATATAACTGAACCCTGACGTTCAAGTAACCGACTTTGATGACCGGAGGCAGCACAGGGTTGCAGAATGTCAGAAAGAGGGTGTTGGTGCCCACTCTTTCTGCACCCTTTTTTTACTGTCACCCTGCGCACCTCCGTCACACCCTGGGACGCCAGTTCCGTTTTGATCTCTGCCTCAGAGACACCTGATAGATCTCTGCAGCGAATCACACCTTTTGACGAATTTAACTGTTTATGAGGAGTCACCCTGATCTCCCTGTCCACTAGTTTTGTTGCTCTCAACAGCTGTTCAGATTGCTTTTTTGATCGACATTGAATTAGAAACGAGCCATTCCTCAACCTTTTGACGGACTGAGGGTCACCTGCTAGACCTTGAAAGAGATGAAAGGGGTCTTTCCTGCTCCGTCCCTTCCATCACGAGCCAGGAAGCCCAGAAACCTGTCTTCTGTCGTACCTCAGTATCAGAATCGCTGTCTGTTTGAAAATCCCCTGAAAAAGGGGATGCTGCCTTCCTCTTCCTTTTGGGGTGAATATTTTTTGAAAAAGCCATGTGTATTTTATTATATTTCATCCCTCCCTTACCCACCCACCTTGGAGTCCAACTAAGGGCCAGGGCCAAGAATCACTGTCTTGACCCCTTCCAGCTTCAGGAGAGACATACAACAGACAAAAACCTACCAACCCTATCCCCCCTGATCATGCCCAAACTCCGGGAACAGAGAGCTGAGCACTGCAGGGGTTACCTTGGCCAGCCGGAGAAATGCCTGTTTTGACCAGCCCCAAGAAGGGAGCCGATTAGTACACCCGGACCAAAGTGTACTCCCTGTCTAGGAGAGGTCCGAGCCAAAGTGATGTGTTGAGAGCGCTGGCCCTCTCAATCACCAGGATCTCATCCCCCTCCGACACAGGTCGCACCGCACGGCCAACGCGGCGGATCTTAAGGAGACCACAGAGAGAAAAGGAGTGTGGAAAAGAAGACTTGAAGGGGAGACGAAGATAGAAAAGGGCCAAATAAGGGAGGCAGAAAAAAGAAAAGGAGAAAGGCGGTTACTCTTAGTCAGGATCCTCACCCTTAGCCTATCTGACATGGGAAGCCCTACCAGGGGCATCAACTCCTTACCACGTTACGCTTAGGCCAGGCAGCATCTCAACTTCACAGGCCTAAAAGCAGTTTGACAGAACCAGCCTATCTCCAAGTATTGATGCCCCCGCCAGCAAAAACCTAAGGGATCACTGGACCACCCAAGCCCTCCGACCACGACAAGGTCGCAACCCCCCGGAGGGGATTGTGAAACAGATCTAAATCTTACCAACAGCAGCATTATAAATACAACAGTGAGTATGGTGGAGATGGATATACCGGGTAATGGACGACAATGAAAATTCATTCAAGCTAGAGATGGTGGACATGGAAAGTATCTGAATTGCTTAATACCATTTTTCTTTCCTCTGGGACCTGGAGTCATGCCAGAGATGCTGAAGAGGTGGGTTTGGGGTGCAGGTAAATACCTGGTAATCTTCTGCACTGTGTGCTCTGATATCCTGTCATTAATGAAACAATGTATACAGGAAACTTCCACATGATCTACAGGAAGGAAATTGTGGCACTGACCTGATGGTGGTTCTGGTTCTTCAGCGACATCGATTTCAATTTTCACCTCTGACATCACCAGATGATCAGAGAACGCCATGGTGTCACACAGTCTGTAGACACAGTTATACTTTTGTATACTTGTAAATGACACCTTCTTCAGCGGATGTTTTTTTTACACACACACACACACACACACACACGCACGAGCGCACACAACACATGATCTATTCCCTCCCCCTCTCTCTCTCTGACTCATGCTTTCAAATATGAACCAATCACAAATGACAAGGTGAGGGTTTCCAGCCAGAATGGTATATCTGGACATTTTGTACATTTTCACTTTTTTTTACAAAACCACTTCTGTTGTCTTGGGGTATATTTAGGTAATGATATTTTTTGTCTCAGGTCTTTAAATTAACTAATTAGAGGCAAAAACCGCAATGATACATTAAGTATTGTTACCAAACAACACAAACCATACTGGTACACTCAGTGCTATGGCAGAACAGCACTAACAAGCTGCCTACTTTCCTCTTTGAGAGTCGTGCCAAATGGGCATATCTCAGCGGACACCAGTCTGGCAGGGAAAGGTAGTCCTACTTTCCTCTTTGAGAGTCGTGCCAGAATGGCATATCTCAGCGGACACCAGTCTGGCAGGAAAGGTAGTCCTACTTTCCTCTTTGAGAGTCGTGCCAAAAATGGACATATCTCAGCGGACACCATCTGGCAGGGAAAGGTAGCCCCTGGCTACCGCCCCGCACTGCAGTTTGTTTGGGTAAAATAAACATTAGTGGCATCTTGGCAGGGCGGGGACTGTTTAAATTAGGATCAGCTAAGGGTGATTCAGAGGCAGCTGTGGGTGAGACTGGCCCGGCATGCGGGCCTTATCTGCTCCTGGTGACACAAACATCCTGTACTGGTATATCTCAGTGCTGAGAAGCATCAGAAATTTCAGTTCCACACTAAGGTTTTTTGGGAGCACCACCTTGGTTTTGCACATTGTGAAACAGTTCTTTCTTGAAGAAATCAGGATATCCAAGCCACAGAAATTCACGTTTGACAAAGGTAAATCTTTTTTTGTGTGGGGTGTATTTTTTTGTACATATATATTTTTGTTTTATTTTTTTTGTTTTTGTTTGTTTTTGTTTATTGTGGTGTGTGTGGTGTGTGTGTGTGTGTGTGTGCGTGCGTGTGTGTGTGTGTGGTGTGTGTGTGTGTGCTTTTGTGTGTGGGGGTGGGTGTGTGTGTGTGTGTGTGTGCGTGTGCGTGGGGTGTGTGTGCGGTGTTGTGTGTGTGTGGTGTCAGTGTGTGTGTCGGTGTGTACACACAGTCATGCATAAAGGAAAATAGCAAAGTTCAGTGATTTCCGGGAACGAGTGGTGTGGTGTGTGTGGGTGGGGTGTGTGTGTGTGTGTGTTTTGTGTGTTGTGTTGTGTGTGTGTGTGGTCTGTCGGACTGTCGGTTGTTTTTACAAATACGCTTTATGTTTCTGTTTTTTTTTTTTCAAACAAAGCTAAACCTTTCCCTCAAGTGTGTATGTGTGTGTGTGTGTGTGGTGTGTGTGTGTGTGTGTGTGTGTGTGTGTGTGTGTGTTGTGTGTTCTTGATAAGAGTAAATCCATTAGGCATTGGCACTAATTTATTCATCTGCATCTATTTACTTGGCAGGACAATGGAGGACAGGGAGGGAAATGACGTCTACCTAAGTCTGGCAGCATGGGGCTGACAGACACATGGAGACCGATGCTGCTGCTGACAGTGACAACGTCCCACTCATCAATCTGGTACCGGCCGCGACCCGTGATGAAAGTTTTACGTCTCTGACAATAAACCCCCTCATAAATCTCTTGACAGGAGACTGTGAAATGCAGAGGCTTGTGACACTTCAGAGAATGAACCCTTAAGTAAATATATTATGCATCATGCAGACAGTGACTTCCAGCGGCAGTGACCCCACATAATCAGCCAGAAACAGAAAAACTGCCTGCCAAGTGCCAAGGAGGAGAAGCAGAAGGAACAGAGACTTGGCAAAAGCAATAGTTAAAGTGCCTTGCAAGCGGACCAAATTCAGCAACAAACAATCAAGTGCATGAACGTCGGCTTGACAACATCTTGTCAGCGAAGGGGCTGAGACGGATTGATGTGGGGGCAGACGGAAATTGTTTTTTTTCAGTCATGTGCTCTGCAGCTCAATCTAACAGCAGTTGACATCAGGAAGTGCCTCTGCGACTACATGGAGGACAATTACAATATGTGTTTTTGATTTTATGACATTTGCTGAAGATGAAAAGGGAAAGATACATGCATACAGGGAAAAATGTCGCGAATTTTCGCCATCCTGGCGGGAGTAACAATGCAGGTGACATGTTGCCTTTGGCACTTGCGTCTTGGATCGGACAGACAGTCAGGATCTTCAAAAGCAGTCCGAACCGACCCTGGTTTGACATACAACCTGTGGGTACCAGTGGCGAACAAGATGAAAGGCCTGTCTTTGCACTGGCTCTACTGGAATACCCTGGTGCACCCCATTACAACCATCCTCAGCATTGAAGCCAGCAGTAGTCGCCCCAACTGTTCAACATCAAAACCCTATTTCAGGGGGTCTGTCTTCACAGCACTGGTCTGATTGTCAGCTGATCAAAGTATTTTCAGGTCGTCAAGTGGGGATCAGCACCAGCAACCAGCAACTCCACAGCCTTTTTTGAACGTCCAGTTTCGGGTGCAAGCTGATGAACCCCCGAATCATCAGTCATCTGCCTCATCGACGTGTTCGATAAATCATCAGGTTTCGGAGACTGAAGAGCCTGCTGATCCACACGTGCCAGTCAGCAAAGTCCAGTGAAAGGTTCCACTGACCCATCCCACTACGTCCGCACCATCGCCAGACACGCCAAGAAAGTGTGGAGTATTCAAAACACCTCCAAAAAAGGATTGACAAGGAAACGATTCCCGAGACCTGAAACATGGAAGAAAAATAGTCAGGAAAACCTTGCACTCCGGGAAAAAGTCATCTCTCAGACAAGGGGAAACTTATACCACGAAGCAGCGAAGGCGGTTGACTGCTAAAAATGTAAAATGAAGTGCAGCAGATTAAAGGAAAAACAGCGTGACATATTTGATTTGTTCTACTCGCTAGATTCTTATGAAAAACAAAAACATTTTGTGTCACAAAATGTGACAGAAAAGCCAACAAGGACATTTCACAATGATGGACTGAATGAAGCTTGTGATAAAACCAGAAATGTTTGAAAGACAGTTTTACTTAACTGTAGATGGGCAAAGAAAACCCGTGTGTGCAAAACGTTCTTCCTCTCAACCTTAGCAATCAGTCATAACTACCTTCAACATGCCTTAAAAAACAGCACAGGTGGTGTGTTTGTGGGCCAAAGTGTCGTGGGAGAAAAAACGAGCAAACAACAAGACCCCGGACAAGGCTGTTGAGAGAGTGAAGAGCCCATTAAGTCATTTCCTGTTGTTCCTTCACATTAAAACCAGAAAAGACACACACCGAGAGTACCTGCCAACAGATCTCAGCACAGCAAAATGCGCCAGTTGTACACTGAAGAGTGTAACAAAGACGGATTAAAGCCAGTGTCATCAAGGCAGAAACAGAAAAATCTTCAATGAATGCTTTAATCTGTCGTTTCACGTCCCCAAAAAAGATCAATGTTCCAACTTGCACATTGCACGACCCGAAAAGTGATGGGACACTGAGCGACTCAGAGGAAAAAATCCCATAAACAACACTTTGCAAGAAAAAAGAGCCAGAAAACAGAAGGAGGCAGACAAACAGGGTGCTGCAAAAGAAACCATCTCTACACGTGGTTACCGTTGATTTGCAGGCTGTGCTGCAAGCCCCTTGTGGGCTGGTCAGCCAACTTTATTATAAAAGAAATTACCGCTATAACTTTACTGTCTATTCACTGGCCGACGGAAAAGGGACTTGTTTTATTTGGGACGAGACCGAGGGGGATGCGTGGATCATGTGAAATTCCACCTGTCTACTCACATACCTCAAGAGCCTTCCCACACAGTCAGAGAAATGATCATTTAAACCCGACTGCTGTGGCGGACAAAATCGAAAAACCCGAACCTCACAGCAGCGCTGAAAGCATGCCGTAAACGTGATTCCCAAAATCAAAATAATCACGCAAAAGTACTGAACAGGCCAAAACTCAAATGGAGTGTGATCCATGCATGCTGCAATAACACATGCAAAAAAGTGTAAATGAAATCTTCGTACCTAGTGAGTGGGACATCATCCTCAGACTGGCCAGAAGGGGAAAGAAGTACACTGTAGTGCCCATGAAGCATTCCCCTTCTACGATTTCAAAGCTCTGGCTGCTTCCATTATCCGGAACACCAAGACAGACATAGAAAGGGGGGTAGGGTCAACTGGCTGCAGATCCGTGTCATCAAACTCTGTGAAGGCCAGGAGGGAAATAATGTTCTTTAAAACGGACTACAGCGATGATGACTACCGACATTGCGTCTCACTGGGTCCTCCAAACGAAGTCGTCCTGCCCCTCTGAAGACTCGCCTTCACGTTACAGCAGTAAACTGCCCATTTCAAAGTCCAAACATGATGATCTTCTGTCCTTGTGTTCTTCAGGGATTATCCCTTTACATCACCATGCCTTCTTCCATGCTCTTCCAGTATCTGCAGGAACAAAAAACAAGTTGCCACAGCCAGATGTGAACGACACTACCGGAAGTGATACGGACTGAACAGTGACAGAGTGAAAGTGAGTTTGCTCAAAACAGTCATGTGTTTCGGGGTTGTGCATAGGATAGTTTTAAACAACTGATTGTTACTGCTGCATATTTCTGTTCTTTAACCAAGTTTCATTAATTTTCTTCCCAGGGCCGTTTATTTTTGACAATTGAATCCTGTACGCCACAATTATTTCAGTGTTTGACTGTGCTTGATTTGTAAAATCCTTCAGACTATGGGAATCTTACATACCTTTGTTAATGAGTGATATCTAATTTTTTGACTTCTGACGGGAAAATGATTATCAGAAAACAAAAACAAAAGATGGGGATCTAGACTACACTGTGTCGGAGGAAACATGACAAATTGGGGAGTCTGTATATATTAATTTATTTATGCATGACTTCTTTGAAACAGACATTGTGAAATGCTACAGAGACAAAGAGCGTCATGAAAAACCGAGAGAGAGAGAGAGAGAGAGAGAGAGAGAGAGAGAGAGAGAGAGAGAGAGAGGAGAGAGAGAGGAGAGAGAGGGGGCCGGAATTAGCTCAGTTGGTAGAGCGCCGGACTCGTGATCCTGGGGTTGCGGGTTCGAATTTCGGTATAGGGGATTTTTTCCCTCGGAGTTAACATTGGTTTCCCACTCCATTCCCCACACAGTCCTTCGAATGAGACTATAAACCGAGGTTCCGTGTGTGAATGCACCCACAACATCTTGCAAAACACGTAAAATCCCATCACCAACTTTCGGAAGAGAAGGCCAGTCTGGCCATTGGTATGGATGACACGTGACACATAGCATGCACCTTCCCGAAGATGGAGTATGCTGCCTTAATGGGGGGATGAAAAGGGTCATACACCCCAAAACTACACTGCCTGGGTATACGGGAGTGTCCGCAGGAGTATCAGCCTGCGTACGCAGAAAGAAAGAAAAGAGGAGAGAGAGAGAGAGAGAGAGAGAGAGAGAGAGAGAGAGAGGGGAGAGAGGGGAGAGAAGGGGTTTTAATCTTATTTTCTAATTACTGTATATAGTTTATTTTCAATGAATCATTTTGCAAAGGGGCGTTATGATCGATCACACACAGTGGGGTGTGACTGTTTTGTGTGTGTGTGTGTTTCGCGCGCGTGCGTGCGTGCGTGCGTGCGTGCGTGCGTGCGTGTGTGGGTTCTTTAGTTAGAATGTCCAAAATGTGAAAATTACAGAAGTAAATTTATCTTATTATTTTGAAGTAGAAATCATTTTTCCATTTTGTAAATTGTGGCAACCCTTTTTTATGTCAAAACTTGAAAAATTTATAAATTTCTCAAAGGTTTTTTTAGTAGTAATTGGTTATTGTTGATCACTTAAAGTATATCATATTAAGACGCAATGTATGTTTACATATTTTCCCAAAAATTTATTTGTGTTGTTCCATGGCGTAAAAATTATTAAAGTGTTTTCTTTTTTTTTTTTTGCTGTATCCCCCACAAGGGCTTGAATAGGATTAAATTTAGAGTCAAAGTCAAGTCTTTTTTTGGGGTGCCAATGAGACAGACCGGAGAGAGAGAGAGGAGAAGAGAGAGAGAGAGAGAGAGAGAGAGAGGGAGGGAAGAGAGAGAGAGAGAGAGAGAGAGAGAGAGAGAGAGAGAGAGAGAAAAAACTTGTAAGAAAAAATCTTTGTGTTCCCTGACCCGTAAACCATCCACAGACATGCTTTTCCCCCTTGTGTTTCACTTCAAATGCAAAACCAGAACGGTAAAATCTGGACGATCCCCATAACAGCTCTCATTTTAGCAGTCCACGGCTGCATTTCCTTTGCAGCCCAAAAGTAGCTTTGAAAGCAATACTGAAGCGACAGGGTGTTTAGACTAACAAGGGTGCTGGCGGGTGCGTGCTGTTTAAGGCATGACTGATAATGACCCACAATGGCACAACCCTAAACCTTTTTTTTTCCGCCTTAGCCCTGCTGAAATGGAGACAGCTGCAGTAACCCACTCCAAGCCCTCAGGTCAGTGTAAACTGAGAGCGCGGGCTGAGTGCCAGAATGGGAATATCAGACACACACATCAGGAAAGCAGAAATTACCTTAATGCGTATAGTATTTCCACATTTTCTTCTACTCTGCGGTAGAAAAGAAAGCACTCCTAACAACTAATACAAAACTAAGTAAATTTTAAACTGGTATGTCACAAGCTGTACAGCTTTGAAGTTTCAATTCCGTTTTCCCCCGTAACAGCGGAAGTGCGAGATATACCATTCCTGGCTGGGAAACCCTCGAAGGGGTTGCCTTTCTTGACTTCAAAATGGCGTTTGATTTTGTTGATCATTCCATTCTTCTAAAGAAACTATTTTGTCTACTTGAACCATACCCCAACAATCTCATTATCCAATCATACTTTAATGATAGGACTCTGTATGTGGTGCTTAATGGCAAAAACCTCCGCTTCAGACTTTGTCAGACAAGAGTCCCACAGGGCTCAGTGTCGGTGGGCTATAAGCAACATTATCTTATCCACAGGGCCAGTACTAGGCCCCTACTATTCTCCCTCTTCATCAATGATTTACCATTGTCCATATCAGATAAAAGGGGTCACGACAGATTTATTTGCTGATGCCCTCATCACTCCAAACGAATGATAGTGATCAACAGACAATAGAAACTTCTCTCCGGGAAAGTCTAAACGAGGGTGTCAAAACTGGTGTCATTCAAACTCAATGGTCATACATCCAGCCAAAACTAAATCTATATTATAGCTACCCGCCAAAAACACCATCTGACCCTCTTGCCTAAAACTCAGTTGAATGGCTCTCTTTCGAGCAGATAGATGTGCTCATGTTTAAAGGGGTTAAGATAGATAAAGAATTCAAATGGCAATCTCTCTCAATATCGTATGCAAGGTAGTCCTCAAAACACCTTTTCCTGTTATCTAAATTTAAAAGTGATACATCAACAGTAATGTCCCTAAACTTTTCTTCAATGCACACATAATGTCATGTATCAATTACGCCTCAACAGTGTGGGACGGAAGTAGTGACTCCCCAAAAAAAAGGTTGAATTAACCGCTGCCGTGGCGAAGTGGGTTTGCGTCGCGGACTCCCGGCTGGGAGGGCGTGGGGTTTGAATTCCATCAGAAGTCATGTGGGTTTTTCTGCCCCGACCGCTCCTACCCCGAGTTTGAGTTTGCTGCGGACTCAGTTTTGGGGAAAACTGGGACCACAAAAGTCGAGTTACATCCATAATGGATGCGTTTCGAGAGTGTTGCTCAAATTTCCTGACCAACACTGCAGGGCATGTATCTCTCGAGCCTGGTTGACGCCGGGATATATTATGAAAGGAAGCATAGAGTACGCCCTGTCAGTAGTCTCAGACCGAAATGGAATTTCCCTAGCAAACATCTTAATCATCCCACCTCATCTATCAGCATTAAAAAAAAATGTCTCAAATTCGTGGGGCCCCCATGCCCTGCTCTCATGGGGACCTCAGTTTCGAAAGTCCTCTCCACTCGTGGCCTTGGTTGGTTCCGTCAGGGTCACCGGTATCGAGTCCATGGGGGCTGTCATTGGACGGACGTGGTGGGCCCTCCGGAGGGAGAGCTCACTCACCCGCTCTGCGACTAAGCAATTATTGTCGTCAGTAGGGGGCATAGTAGGTGGTGTCCTGCGATGTTAGATCAGAACAGGCGCCACTGAACAACACCGAAGGACTCGGGAGCGTGAGGTCTCCCGGTTCCACTTGCACTGACATGACTGCTCCCGTGGATTGCCCGGTCCGGGCTGTGCGGGTGACGGGGGTGGATGTGGACGGGGGTCGGAATGACGGGTGGTGCACTGCCTCTGAGGGCGCAGAGGTTGAGACACGAAAAAAAAAAAAAAAGGGTAATTCTCTCATAGACATACACAAGACTCATCCAACTGATTTGGCGCGTAAATTT
>JAFLJL010005881.1:5000-11443 GCA_018398815.1 Conus ventricosus | reverse complement strand
GTTGAAAACAACCAACGACCCATGTCTGTCTATCATTGCGTGGTGGAGGACCTACACTACAGTGAAGCCGTGTGCAGTCGATCAGGACCATGTCTGTCTATCATTGCGTGGTGGAGGACCTACACTACAGTGAAGCCGTGTGCAGTCGATCAGGACCAGGTCTGTCTATCATTGCGTGGTGGAGGACCTACACAACAGTGAAGCCGTGTGCAGTCGATCAGGACCATGTCTGTCTATCATTGCGTGGTGGAGGACCTACACTACAGTGAAGCCGTGTGCAGTCGATCAGGACCATGTCTGTCTATCATTGCGTGGTGGAGGACCTACACTACAGTGAAGCCGTGTGCAGTCGATCAGGACCATGTCTGTCTATCATTGCGTGGTGGAGGACCTACACTACAGTGAAGCCGTGTGCAGTCGATCAGGACCAGGCCAGTCCAGCTGATGTAGTGATCCTCGGGGTTCATCCTTCCTCGTCAACTGTGTCGTCAGAAATGGAGAATCTGGACACTGACTGTCGTGTTCTATATTCATATATAGAACTCTAAATCCTGCGTCGTCGGAAACAGAGAATGTGAACAGTTACTGTCGTGTTCGATATTGATATATAGAACTCTAAATCCTGTCTCGTCAGAAATAGAGAATGTGGACAGTTACTGTCGTGTTCGATATTGATATATAGAACTCTAAATCCTTTCTCGTCGGAAACAGAATGTTGACAGTGACTGTCGTGTTCTGTATTGATATATAGAGCTCTACATCCTGTGTCGTCAGAAATAGAGAATGTGGAGAGTGCCATCAATCCTGTGTGGCGACATTGGGAAAGTGGACAGCGACTGTCGTGTTGTGCATTGATATACAGGACTGTGAATAATTTGTCGTTGAACATTGTACAGTCTTTACGGTTAGAAACGCGACACAGCCGCTCCAAAATGTTGCAATATTTGGAAAATCCGACATAGCCTGGCAGGTTATTGTACAAACTGCAAAATGTGTCTGAGTGCAACTAGGCCTTTTCTGTTCTGATCACGAAAAAGCCGGGCAGATCACTTTGTCACGGACGGAGTTATGGCCCTGTCCCCAAGTTGCCGCATTTTCACCTTACTCGGCAAAGTGCCACTGTGTCGTTAACTGAGGTCAGATTCACGTGAAAATTGTGTCCTCGTGAAAAAGCAGAGGACACACTACAGGTGAGTAAAATGCAAAGCCACAATGTTTGGTGTCAGTGGGTAAAAAACAACTCGCAAAAAAGGTTACTTTCTCCCTCAACACCACAACACCAAAGGATGCCGCGTATGACGTCACCTGAGCGCTGGCGAGCCATCGGCATGTTGGAGGCTGGAAACAGAGTGCAAGACGTCGCTAGGGCGCTAAATGTGCACCGGTCGAACATTTATCGTCTTGCAAATCGCCATCAAGCCACTGGGACTGTTCGTGATGCCCCAGACCTGGTCGGCCACGCGTCCTCACTGCTCGCCAGGAGCGATATGTGGTGCGTAGCTTCAGGGCAAACCCTTTCCAAAGTGCCTCTTCAGTGGGACGACAGATTCATGGACCCGGCAACATGGTAATTCGCCCCAGCATCATCCTGCAGCTTCTCAGACGCCACCAGCTGTACTGCCGCCGACCCTACCATGGTCACTATCTGTCGCCCTGTCGTAGTGCCCTTGTTTGCAAGACGCCGCCAATATGTTTTTCCAGCAAGACAACGCCCCGGCCCACAGAGCACAGGTCACACAAGCCTTCCTTCAGCAGAACAATGTCCAGATGATGGACTGGCCTGCTCTAAGTCCAGACTTGAACCCTATCGAACAGTTGTGGGCCTTCCTGAAACGCCGCATCAACGAGCAGCCCAACCGCCCTCACAATGCTGTGGCTCTGAGACGGGAGATCCAGCGTCAGTGGAACCAAGTCCCTCAGGCCTTTCTTGATCGACTTGTCAACTCCATGCCAAATCGGTGCAATCTCACCGTGATTGCTGGAGGTGGCCACATCCGATATTGTGGCCTTTGCGCGGGTGCCTGGATCCAAGGGCGAAAACTCTTGAAAACTTTACAGTGACAATACGTGCTTAGTTTTATCTGAAAAGATCAAATTTCAATCAATGCTATGCAAAAAACCGCTTTGAAATATGTCTACTGTGAATGAAATGGTATCATATTAAAGTTTTCGTTGCAATTTGCCTCTTGATTTTGTCGCGTTTCTAACCGTAAAGACTATATAATAGACATAGTATTGTGTATTGGTATATAAAAGAGTGAACCACATAGTGTGTGGTATGCTGGATGATTTATTTTTACATAATCCAGACAAATGTGGTGTTTTAAACAGGCGACACTTCAAATCCACACAAAATTGTGTTGTGAACAGGTAACACTCTTTACTATTCACATAAATTTGGTGTTTTTTTAACCAGGTTACTTTTTTACAATCCAAAGCAACGGATTCGTTTAAAACAGATGATACACAGGTGCACACAGACAGACACACACGCGCACACACAATCACACACACAAAGACATGAACAAACGTACACACACGCGTGGGCACACGCACACACAATTACACACACACACCACACACACACACACACACACACCCACACACACACACACACACACACACCCACACACACAACACACAAGCACTCACTCTCCCTTTTTCATTCACTCCTTCTTTTCCCCCTCTCACACACACACACACCACCCACAACAACACACACCACAACACCACCCCCAAACACCACACCCAACACACACCACACCAACACACACCCCACACACACACACACACACAAAAACCCCCACGAACACCCACAAAAAACACCACACAAAAACGCACACGCACCGCGCCGCACCCCAAACACACCCCAACAAACACAACAAACCCCACACAAAAACCACCCAAACCCACATCACATACACAAACCCCACCCACACCCCACACACACCACAACACAACACACAAAACCACACACACACACACCACCCCATCACCCACCACTCTGTTTTTCCTCTCTCTCATCTCTCTCCCCTTTTCCTCTCCCCTTTTCTCTCTCTTTTCTTGTCCTCTCTCTCATCAAAATGCACAAAAACACACCCCACACACACACACACACAAACACACACACAAACCATACACCACTGCACATCAAAACCACACACCCACCACACCCAACACACCACAAAACCACACACACACCACAAACACACCCAACAACCCCCCACCCAACACACACACACACCCCCCCCACACACACCCCACCCCCCACACACCCCAAAAACACACACCCACACCACCAACTCTCTCTCTCTCTCTCTCTCTCCAAAAACCTCCCACCACACACACAACACACACACACACACACACACAAAACCACAACACACACACATATCACACTTTCCCACTTATCTCAACCACAACAACCCCACAACCACACCCACACACACACAACACCATGCACACCCACCACACACACACACAACACACACAAAAACCCCCAACCACACACACCACAAAACGCACCCACGCCCCCAGTACCCAATATATACTCCCCCTCTCTCTCTCCCCCTCTTCCCATTCCCCTCTCTCTCTCTTTTTCCTCCCCCTTTTCTCTCTCTCTCTTTTCTCTTCTCTCCCCCCTCTCTCCCCTTACCCACACCACACACACACACAACACCACCACACACACACCACACAACAAAACCAAACACTAATCACTCACTCCATTTCTTTTTTCCCTCTCCTCCCCCTCTCCCCTCTCCTCTCTCTTCCTCCTCTCTCTCTCTCTCTCTTACGTCCAAAGGCGGCACACACACAACAACACACACACACACCACACAGCCGGGCCGCACGCACACACAACACACACACACACACCACACACACACACCAACACACCACACCAAAACACACACACACACACACACACACACACACCACACAACCACAAAACACCACACCACAACACTAAACACACACACCCCAACCTATACCCAACCCCAAAATTTCCCCTTCTTCTCTCTCTCATTTTTCGTCGTTTTCGTCTCCTCTTCTATCCCTCTCTCTCACACACAAAACACACACACACAGCACACAAACACACACCCCACACACAACACACACACCACCACACACACACACACAAAACACCACCCGCGCGCCCCCAGCGCGCGCGCCAACAAAAAACCACACAAACACTTTATCACTCCAAAAAAAACACACACACACACACAAAACACACCACACACACCACCCACCACACACAACACACACACACACAAAACACACACACACAACCCCCACACACACAAGGGGACGCCAAAACACGCAACACAAAATATCTTTTCTCCTTCTCTTACTCCTCCCCTTCTCGCCCCTCTCTCTCCTCTTTCTCTCCTCTCCCCTTCTCCACAAAACCACAACACACACAACGCACACCACACGCCATACACACACCCACACCCACACCACACAACACACACACAACGCACAAAACCCCACACACCAAAACACACACACACACACACCACACCGACACACACAACACACTTGCACTAACAACACACACACCCCCCAAAACACACACACACACACACACACACACACACACACACACCCACACACACACACCCACTCACACACGCCCACAACACACACTCATACACCACACACAAACCGCGCTGCGCCCCACGCACCCGCGCGCACACCTACACACACACACAACAAAAACACACACAAACACACACACACACACACACACACACACACCACACCACACACCACAAAACCCAAACACAACCACAACCAGAGCCACAACACACACAAAAACACGCACCACACAATACACACACAAACATACACACAAAAAATACACACACATACCCACCACCCCCCCCCCCCACGCCCACAACACCACACACACCCCCCCACAACCACACACCACACACACACCACCAAAAAACCCATCCCCGCGTCACACCCACACACACACACACACACACACACCCACACACAGAACACACACACACACACACACACAAACATACTCACACCATACACCACACACACACACACCACACCCACCACACACACACTCCCTCCTCTCCTCTTCTCTCCCCCCTCTCCTCTCTCTTCTCCTCTCTAAGACCTCCGCCCTCACTCCCATCGCAAGTTTTCCCCCCCACCTCCCCCCCCCCCACCCCCTCACCACCGTAAAAAAATTTACAAAGAAACTTTACTATACTTTTATTGGGTATTATTCTTTTTTGATTTCATTTTTTTTAGAAAAAGCTTTGGAAAAATTTGCATACATTTAAATAAATGCAGTAAAAAAAAGGTATAAAACTTGAACATATGATGAAAAATACAAAAATAAAGGGCAGGGCAGTGCCCTTTCAGGGAAAAGTCTGGGAATCAAGGGGGAGAAAGAAACTGACGGTCTGATGCCTCAGTTTTTCTTTTCCGGTCTTCTGCTTCTGTTGTCCTCCGTCCTCCTCCTCCGCCCGCCCGTCTGTCTGTCTGTCTTCTGTCTTCTGTCTGTCTGTCTCTCTCTCTCCCCTCTCCTCTCTTTTCCCCTTCCCCTTCTCTTTCCTGTCTCTCTGTCCCCCCTCTCCCCAACCATTCCTCCCTCTGCCCTTATGTTTTTTTGTGTGGGGGTGTTTTTTGTGTTGTGGGGGTGTGTTTTTGGGTTTTGTGTGTTGGTGTTGTGCTGATAACTGCAGATTTTTAAAAACACACATCACACACATTTAAAATTCCAACAAACTTTCCCGCAAAAACCTTTTCGGATTTGCTCCGAACGACACACACAAGGCCCCAAAATAACGTTCGCGGGAATAGATTAACAATCCTAAGACACGAAACTCATATAATTTACACAATAAGAAAACAAACACATTCACAAAAAACTAATTATTTATACGCACCCACTATTCTCATGGGTACACCTTGCCACAAACACACCATCCCACAACACACACACACCAAATGCGCGCGCCGCACGCACCAAAACCCCACCACACAATAACACATAAAACCCCCAATACACACATCTACAACATACACCACACACACACAACGCACACAACACAACACCACCACACACCACAACACACACACACCCCACACACACACAACAACACACACACACACACAAAACCCACACACACACACACACCACACAACACTTTTAAACCCTCCTACAATTTTAAAAAGGGAAACATGTAAATACTTTTTTTTTGGGTTTTATTCGCTGTGTTAATGATTTTCTTTTTCAGAAATTTTAGATTTAGTTTTGGGAATATTTGCGATCATTTAAAAAAATTGGCACTATAAAGGTGGGGTGGGTTCGCATTGTGTTGTTGTTGGTTGTGTGTGTGTGTGTTTGGTTGTTGTGTGGGGTGTTTGGGTGTGTGTGTTCAAACTCCATGTATAAACACACA
>JAFLJL010005880.1:0-12860 GCA_018398815.1 Conus ventricosus | reverse complement strand
AAGTGATCTTGGGAGCCGTACACAAACAACCGTAGTCCAGTTTGGAACGGACCAGGGCCTGTAGAGGTGCAACAAAGTTTTCTTTCAGCGCCCCAGTCGGTGTGTGCTACGCCCTGCAGAATATTCAGTGCCTTTTGGCAAGCAGTTTTGAGGTTTTTAATATGGCTGAGAAAGTAAGTTTTTGGTCAAAAATGACCCCCAGAAATTTGGCCTCTTTAACAGCTGGAATGGGAGATTTCCCTACTTGAATTTCCCGGGTTTGGGAAAAAAACTGACGGAAATTATGGAAGTGAATACACTGGGTTTTTGTGCCGAAAAGGTGAAACCGTTTTCATCCGCCCACCGATTGGAATTTTATTACGCAAAGCTGGAGCCTGCGCTGGACACTCGGGTACAGGCTTCCAGTTGCGTAGACAGCAAAATCATCCACAAACAATGGCAGTCTGAACCCTGCTGAACTGATTGAACAATGTTGTTGATTTTAAATACTAAAGGGGGCAGGAGATAGTATGCTCCCCTGTGGAACACCCAACTCCTGCTCGTGGACATCAGAGAGAGTGGTGCCAACCCGGACCTGAAACTGTCGTTCTGCAAAAAATTTTGAATAAAAAGCGGAAGATGACCTCGAAAACCCAGATCGTGGAGATCATGAAGTATCCCCGACTTCCAGGTGGTATCGTTTGGCCTTCTCCAAGTCAAAGAAAATTGCCACTGGGATGCTGTCTGTTTAAAAAAAACGTTCCTAAGTGTAGATTCCAGACGAATCAAATGGTCAACTGTACTCGATGTTGCGGAAACCACACTGTTCTTTCGCCAAAAGGCCATCGGTTCGAGTTTCCACTGAGCCTGCATTGACCATTTTTTCCATCAATTTTTCATACACAGCTGGTCAAAGCTATGGGACGGTAGTAGATGGATTAGAAAGATCTTTTCCAGGTTTGGGGATGGGAATAATGAGGGCTGTCCGCCAAGGGGTGGAAAGCAACCTGTAGTCCACACGTGGTTGTATACCTGTAACAGGATGTTCAGACTTTCTTGCGGAAGATGTTTCAATAGTTGATAATGAATGTCATCTATACTGGAGAGGAATCGCTGCAAGAGAGTAAGGCAGATTTCAGCTCGTTTAATGTGAAAGGAAGATTGTAGTCTTCCATGTTGTCGGATGAAAAGTTGCAGGGTGATTTTTCTTTTAGGGCTTTGTTTTTGACAAAAGTGACTGATTTATTAGAAGAGGAGGAATTCTTTTCAATGGTTGAAGCAAGCAGATTAGCAACTGCTTTCTTCTCTGTTATTAAAGAATCTGAAAATTTGAGATGGTTCACAGTGGGACAGGTGTTCTTCCCTTTGATTTTCTTAATGATGTTCCACACTTTTTTCTTAGAAGTTTTTGATGTCAGCCTGGAGCAGAAGCTTCTCCAGGACCGACGTTTACTGATTTTAAAAGTGTGTCTTGATTTAGCACGGAGTTTCTGATGGGCTCGAGCGTTGGGACCCGAAGGTCGTTGGTATACCTGACGCTGAGCCCTTTTTCTAACTTTAAGAAATTTGTTGGCATTCTGAATCGAACCAGGGTGTTTTTGGCATTTGAAGTTTATCGGAAGACACTGGAATACGGGCCCTTAGCACATTTAATCATAATGTTAGTCAGTGATTCAGCTGGGTCAGGACTCTGAAAAAAATCAGTGTCCTGGAACTCCTTAAAAACAGGGGCTGCAAAGAGATCCCAGTTTGCTTTCTTATAATTTAAATGCTGAGAGACAGAGACGTGTTCAGTTATTACAGGTTGTAGAAGGACAGGGAAATGGTCACATTCCGTGCAGATCGTCATGGACAGACCACTCTATAGTCCAGGACCAGCGAGGGGTCACAAACCCGACAAATCTAAACACGAAAGTGAACCTGTGGAAGAATGGAGGTAAGTTGCAGATCCGTCGTTCAGACAACACAAATCCCAATCCGAAAGGACATCCTCAATCAGCAGACCTCTGGATGACGAACCGGTACTACCCAAAGAGGGTTGTGACCGTTCAAGTCACCCAACAGAAAAAAAAGGTCGAGGAAGTTCCCCTAACAGACTGACAAGGTCCTGACGACAAACCGGGACAGATGGAGGTAGATAAAGAGAACAGATTGTGACAGTCTTGTGGAGAGTGACTCTCGCAGCTACAGCCTGAAGGGAGGTAGACAGAGCGACAGGACTATACAACAAAGTTTTTATGAAATGAGAAGGGCAACACCTCCCGACAGTCCAACGTGGATGGTTGTGCAGGGTTTGAAAGAATATTAAAGCCAGAAAGATAAAGGTCTTCTGGCTTTGAAATTTGAGTTTCCTGAAGAGCCCCGACGGAAGGTTTTATGGAATGACACAAAAGCTGCAGCTCCTCGAAGTTGGAATTTAGACCACGGATATTCCAATGGAATATTGTACTATCCATGGTGCAGAGGGCGAAAAGGAGAGAGATCAGGTCATCTCCTCCCCAACATCTGCTTCCAATGGAGTGAACTTGTTAGTTAGTTTCACAGGAGAGTGTTGGTCTACAGACCTGCTGGCAGGCTTGCCAACAGGCGAAGAAGGTCTGGATTTGGGAGATGGTGGAGGTTTCTTCTTCATCTCCACCATCTCCACACTGGGTTGTTGAACTCCCTTGCCCGCACGGGCACTGACATGGGAGTTCGAGGTGCGGGTGCTGGTTTTTTCATCTGCCCACAGCAGATGTGTAGACTGCTGGGCAGTCTGAGGGGTGGCGGATTTTTTGCCTCCACCAGGGCAGTCTTTTTGGGTTGGAAGGTGGTGGACTTGCTACCACCAGAACTGACAGATCTTACTTGCAATGTCTTCGAGAACATGAATTCATCAGTCTGGCAGCAGACTGACCGAGTAGGAACTATGGGAGCTTTCTTGACAGCCGAAGCATAGGAAGAAGCTGTCGGCGTCTGACTGCCACAACCTGTTTCGGGCTTCAAAAAATGAGATCTTCTTTTCCGTTTTAACTCGTTGTATAGCAGACTCTTGAATCAAGGGGACAGTTTCGTGAAGAGGAGGGATGGTCGCCACCGCAGTTAGCACAATGTGCCGGATCATGACACGGCCCATCATGGGTTGCCTTGCAGCAAATACCACATACCTCCTGCCCAGAACAGCGGTCCCTGACATGGCCAAACCTCTGGCACCTGAAGCAACCTCAATGGCAGACATGCCTACCCAAAATCTTACTATCAGGAACAGATGTTATAAAAATCAGGAACAAATTGAAAATTTCAAAAATTTTCAGGAACACTCAACGTTCCTTTTGTGGACACAACCGCGCGTGTGTAGGTTCACACACACACACATTCACACACACAAACACCATAACAATTCTGCAAAACCCCTCTCTTTCAGGCAGAAAAAAAACAACTTACCTTTATTTAGGCTACACTATGTACATTGCATGTCATGCATGGTTTTCACTGTGCAGACTTCAGAGACCTGTAGTAGGCACTCTTCAGGTCTGCATAGTCCGAGGTCTTCTATTGTTTTCGCCGCTATTTCTTTTATAATGGCTGTCCCCTTACTCCTGCCACACTGAAACTTCTTTGCCACATCAGTCTTTAAACATCAGTTTGAACGCTTTTGTAAAAGTATCCAAAACGGTGAAAGGCAGATTCAGTTCAGCAACAAGGTCGACGAGCATAACTTCGGCACGAATCACTTCATCTGTTGATTCTGCTTTGCTGGTCGACGAACTGGTGAAAAATCCAGAAATCTTGCGAGTGTGACCACAAGATATCTCAAAGTCCTTGTGTTTTTTGGATTCGACATGTCGATGACAGTCATCTTGGCCGCCATGCGCGATGGAGACTCGCACTGGCAAACCGTGCACCAGCAAAAGTTTTCCCCTTTCCGTCCTTCTTGTAAACATGACCACTCTCACTGTATTGTTTACGAAAGGTTTGCCGACGGCGATCTTGTTTTTTTCGCGGCTGCCGCTGGGGTCCATTTTGAGGTTCATCATCATCTGTCTCGCACACTCGCTTCGCAGTCTTCATGCTAGCCATGTTTGATAGTCGAGCGCGCTTTGTCTGAATCTCGGCTCCGTTCGGTACGTTTCGTCGACGGATATGGCAGTGTGAGCATGCGCACTGCGCTTCAATTCAATCGTCCTAACCGTCATCCGGTTTGTCCCTCTGTGAAAAATTGTCCACTCGTTTGATTTCGTTTTTTGTTTTTTTGTTTTCTTGTTTTTCCGGAACACGCGATCCCTGACCGTAACGTCCGGAACAAACCTCGATTTTTATGTTTTTCCGTAACAAATACGGCTATTCCGGTACGGTAGGCATGTCTGCAATGGGGACGGCACATATAGCTGAACATGAACATTTAGGTAACCAACTTTGATGACCGGAGGCAGCACAGGGCTGCAGAAGGTCAGAAAGAGGGTGTTGGTGGCCACTCTCTCTGAACCCTTCCTGACCGTCACCCTGCGCACCTCCGTCACACCCTGGGACGCCAGCTCCGTTTTTATTTCTGCCTCTGAAACACCCGTTAGATCTCTGCATCGAATCACACCTTTGGATGAATTTAATTGTTTGTGGGGAGTTACCCTGATCTCCCTGTCCACAAGTTTTGTTGCTTTTTGCAGCTGTTCAGATTGTTTTTGTGATTTGCTTTGAATGAGAAATGAGCCATTCCTCAACCTCTTGATGGACGAGGGTCGCCTGCTATTCCTTGAAAACCCTTTTGAATGGCAAACGGGCTCAGAGCTGAAAGGGGTCTTTCCTGCTCCGTCCCCTCCATCACGAGCCAGGAAGCCCAAAAACCTGTCTTCTGTCGAACTTCGGTATCGGAGTCACTATCTGTTTGACAATCCCCTGAAATAGGGGATGCTGCTTTCCTCTTTCTTTTGGGGGGAATGTTTTTTAAAGAAGTCATATTTAGTTTATTGTGATTCATCTCTCCCTTACCCACCCACCTTGGAGTCCAACTAAGGGGCCAGGGCCAAGAAACCAATGTCTTGACCCCTTCCAGGCTTCGGGAGAGACATACGACACACAGACACCACCAACCCTATCCCCCCTGATCATGCTCAACTCCCGGGAACAGAGAGCTGAGCACTGCAGGGGTTTACTTGGCCAGCAAGGGGACTGTCTGTCTTGGCCCAGCCCCAAGAAGGGGAGCCGATTAGTACACCCGGGCCAAAGTGTACTCCCTGTCTAGGAGAGGTCCGAGCCAAAGTGATGTGTTGAGAGCGCTGGCCCTCTCAATCACCAGGATCTCATTCCCCTCCGACACAGGTCGCACCGCACGGCAAACGCGGCGGATCTTAAGAGACCACAGAGAGAAAAGGAGTGTGGAAAAGAAGACTTGAAGGGGAGACGAAGATAGAAAAGGGCCAAATAAGGGAGGCAGAAAACAAGAAAAGGAGAAAGGCGGGTTACTCTTAGTCAGGATCCTCACCCTTAGCCTATCTGACATGGGAAGCCCTACCAGGGGCATCAACTCCTTACCACGTTACGCTTAGGCCAAACAGCATCTGCACCTCTCAGGCCTAGAAGCAGTATGAAAAAAACAGCCTATCTCCAAGTATTGATGCCCCCGCCAGCAGAGCCTAAGGGATCACTGGACCACGCAAACCCTCCGACCACGACAAGGTCGTAACCCCCCGGAGGGAAGTAGGTAAGTGAACCGTCTTTTGTTTGACAGTCTCTGAATTGTGCTTGCAAAAATTTACATCGTTATTTGCAATGCTACCGGAATTTTTTCACAGGGACTGGTTTTGCTCAGAGGCGCTGAAAAACGGTCGGGGTAGGAGACGAGGGGACTGGTTTTGAAAAATCCTAGCGCGAACCCTGTGCAAAATAATCAGCTTGATGACTGTGGGCATTACATCAAGAAGAAGAAAAAAAAAAGGGGGGGGGGGGGGGGTGTTTCTACAGATTCATCATATCTATCTGGAGATAACCTGCAATATTATTAATATCATTACTTCAACAAAACAAATAGCATTACTCTTCACAGAGAGAGAGAGAGGGGAGAGGAGAGAGAGAGAGAGAGAGAGAGAGAGAGAGAAGAGAGAGAGACGGGGTAGGAGTGGGGGTGGTGGGTAGACTCGCCGATGCTCCAAACGATCCAAGAGTCTCGTTTGTAAGACGATCTTTCACTCTTGCTAGGTGCTTTTCAGCAAGAACGTGGTTGATCAAGACTGACTTGCCCCGTGAGCCATACTTGATCGCATTCATTACACCATGTGCAGACTGCTTGTCCTGGATAGGTGATTTTCCTCATGCAGTCTTTCAGTCTGAGAATCACACTGTGGCTGACGGCGCCTTTGGAACTGGTCAGCATCACTTTTGCGCTCACTTCCTCCTCCAACCACTTCAAAGTCCATTTGTTTTTAACTGAAGCATCGACTTGCTTCGCAAGAACTTTCTCGCTTTCTGCTATCTGACGAAAGGAATTTTCATTCTAAAATTACGTTTAATCTAACATACTTACCGTGGCTCACTAATGCAATAAGCGGCAGCAATTTGCTATCCCTGCCTCGTATACAATAAAGTCCTACGGACAACAAAACCCCTGAAAGGGCCTCGTGCCTTTGCGCATGCTCAGAACAGTCCTCTTTTCGAGGTATATTAAAACCTGACTGAGAACTCCTGATGGAACCAGGAAGGCGGGGAGGTAGGGAGGTCTCTGCGTGAGCCACGGTAAGTATGTTAGATTAAACGTAATTTTAGAATGAAAATTTCCTTTTAATTACACATACTATACCGTGGCTCACTAATGCAGAGTCGCACTACCTGGAAGGAGGGCTCACCTGGTTACCGCCTGGAGGAGCGAGAAGGGCCGGATCGTGTGGCGGAGATGGAATGTTGCGCCACCACAGCTGATGCGATGCCCCTAGACCCAATCATCACGCAGACGAGAACGTCGCGCAGGTAGAATTGGATGAAGGTGCCAGGGGACCGCCATATGCGGCATCTAGCACACCCTGAATGCTGGCATTATGAGCTACTGCCATGCGAAGACGCCCATGCCCTAATCTCATGAGGTCTAGGTGAGAAAAACAGCCAAATCCCCTTCAGGTCTCGCGTACGCAGCTTTAATGACTTCTCTCAGCCATCGAGAGATTGAAGAGCGCCTGATGTCCTCCTTATAACCTTCGTTGTAAGAGAGAACTTCCCAGTGAGTGCAACCTTGCCGTGGTTGGGGAGCTTGCGTGTCTCTTTGACCCGGAGAGCTATGCTGGGGGAGATCCGTCTCCTGGTAGGGCCACCCAAGCCAGACAGGTCAAAGGGTAGAGACCAGACAAAGAGCACTCAAACTGGCACTCCAGGTTGGGGGTTTGAATTGGGCTAACAACCCGTCCTAGAAACAAACGTTGTTACAGAAACCGCAATGACATTTTCCGAAAAGACCAAGACAGACATGGCGAAGGAGTACTGACGCGGAGTGAAGGCCGCCGGAATGACGTGGGCCAAGCTGAAGAAGATCTCCCAAAACCGTGTCCGCTGGAAGAGTGTGGTTGCGGCCCTATGTTCCCCAGGAATTCAGAGGACTAAGTCAAGTCAAGTCAAGTAAGAGAGAAACAGGTGGTGCTGCTTGGAACGAGAAGATTTCGTGCGTTTCCTATACTCCCGCAAAGCGCGAAACCGGACAGAGAGTGCGGTCTTCGTCGTCCGGGGCGAGAATAGAAGTGAGAGGAAGAATGGAGATGGTCGGGGAAGAAGAACCTGGCAACTGTTTTTTCGCTAAAAACTCTGGGAGGAGGCGAAGAGATATCGAGCCATCCGGTTCGGAAGCGACGTCCCTAGGCAGGCCACTAAGGGCGTGGACCTCACTGCAGCGCCTCCCTGAGGCCGGGGAAACGAGAAAGGCTGTTTTGAAGGAAAGGAATTTCAGAGAACACTCCCGGATGGGCTCGTAAGGGGGAAGCCTGAGGGAGAGAGGACTAAGAAAAGATCCCACGCCGGGACACGGCGGGGGCATCGGGCCTCCTGTAGGGCTGCTCCTCTGACCAGATCCCGCAGAAGAGGGTCGTCCCCGAAGGATGGGGCCCCCTAACTGGCGGATAGTGGTGGAAATAGCCGCCCTGTGAACCTTAACAGAGGAGGCTGAAAGATTTCTCTCCGATGAAAGAAAGGCTAGGTAGTTCGCCAATTGGCATTGAGAAGGAGAATGAGGTGATACTGCGTGGCTGGAGCACCAAGATAGCCAGCCATTCCAGTGGACACTATAGACACTTTGGGTGCCTGACCTGTGGGCATGTTCCACAAGGCGATTACCGCTGGGGAGGCGCCTCGTGCAGACAGCGCGTCCCGCACAGTAGCCAGGCGTGAAGATGCAGCACGTTTGGATTGCCGTGTGGAATGCCTGACCGCGGCTGGAGCAGGGACCTTGCCTTTAAGGCGAGCGGTATCGGGGCACGTGCGACAGGTGTAACAGTTCCGAAACCACGCTTGGGCCGGCCAGCGTGGAGCCACCAGAATAAGCATGGCTGCATCTTCCCTTGCCTTGCGGAGAACTTTTCCCAGAATGGGAACGGGGGAAAGGCATAGCCCGTCAGGCCGGACCAAGGGATGGACAGGGCGTCCACAGCCCACGCTGCCGGATCCGGAACTGGGGAGACATACAGCTGGAGACGGTGGTTGAACCGGGTGGCGAACAGGTCCACTTGTGGTTTGAACCACACAGTCCAGAGAGGTTCTAGGATCGAGTGGACGAGAGTCCATTCTGAGGGAAGAACCATGTGCGACCTGCTGAGGGAGTCCGCGAGAATGTTGATCTTCCCAGGAACATGCTTGGCCGGATCGGATTGATTGCGTCTCGCACCAAAGAAGAAGCTGTTCCGCCCTCAGGGACAGGGAGTGAGAACGCGCCCCCCCCCTGCTTGTTGATATAAACACGCCACCGTCGTGTTGTCGGTGTTGAGGAGAATGTGTTTTTCCTTTCAGGAAGGGAAGAAACTCCTTGAGGGCTTGGAACACGGCTTCAGCTCCAGCCGATTGATATGCCAGGACCCCATCTCTGGGGACCATTGCCCGGAGGCCGTCAGAGAGCTGACGTGGGCACCCCCACCCGGACTGGGACGCGTCCGTGAACAGGTCCTCCTGTGGAGGAGGGGAGAGATGGGGACTCTCGAGCTAGCCAGGACTGGGAGTGCCATTGTACCACCGATGACTGGAACCACTGCCCGAGAGGGATCGAAGGTCCCACGACTGCAGTGCCTGAGACCAACGCTTGCGAAAGAGGCGTTGAAACCGGCGTTTGTGCAGACGTCCGAGGGGCACTAAGGGGCCAAGGACTCCATCAGACCCAGAAGAGAGGCCAGCTTTCTGGCTGGCGCCTGATCCAAGGAAAGAGGTGGGCCAAGAGGTGCTGGAGCGAACCAGGCGCTGGCGGGTTGGAGAGACCAGCCGGTCGGTGGTGTGGAAGGACATGCCCAGAAACTGAAACTGCTGCGACGGGTGAGATCGGACTTCTCGTTGCGAACGAATCCCAGCTGCTGACAGAGGCTTAAAACCTGTAGGCTTGCTGGGAGCACAGAGTGCTGGATGAGGCAAGGAGAAGCCAATCGTCTAGATAGGCCTTCAAACGAATTCCTTTCTCCCTGAACGTGCAAGCAAAGTTCCCGAGCCACCTTCGTGAAAACCCAGGGGCCGGGCTAGTCCAAATGGGAAGAGCCCTGAACTGAAAAACGCGGCCTCTCCACGCGAAGCGGAGGTACTTCCTGTCCCTTGGGTGGATCAAGAGATGGAAGTACGCATCCTTCAAGTCGATGGATACCGCCCGTCGCCGGGATGCATGGCATCGCGGATTGACATGGGGGTTTCCATCCGAAAACGGAGGACGTAAAGAAACCTGTTCAAGGGCGAAAGATTCTAGAACCGGTCTCCATCCTCCAGAAGCTTTGGGACCACAAAAATGCGGCCATAAAATCCGGAGAGGAATGGAAGAGAACTTCCTCTGTGCTCCCTTGGCTAACAGCGAAAGGACCTCCTGGTCTAAGGCCTGAGAGGCAGCCAGATCCCGAGGAGGAGCGAAAGGGGAGGGGAAGGCGTGAGAGGGAGCCTTCACTGCACCCCAAGGAAGACGTAACCCCGACCTGATCACCCGCAGAGCCCAAGGGCTTGCGGGAAGCCGCTCCCAGGCACTGAGGTGCCTGGACAGACTGCCCACAGGACTGCCCTGGGGTGAAGTACCCAGGTCGGGGGCAAGTCATTGGGGGTGGGCCGTCGGAGGCGTGGGAGCTTTCGGAGCCGCCGGCCGAGCCGGAGGCCGACCCCTGCTTGGTTGCCTGCCTCTGGTCCCCCGGGTCCAAATGACCGTCGTCCCTTGGGTTGAGAGGGACCCGGTGACGAGAAAGGCGCTGGCGCCTTGCGTTTTGAACCGGGGCGTGGGGATGGGGCCTGACTGAAAGGCGAGGTCACGCCTAATCTCGGCCTGGCTCTTGATGGTGGCCTGCACGTGATTCCCGAACAGAGACCCTGACTTGACAGGCAAGGCTCTGAGGGAAGCGCGGGCAGATGGAGAACGGGTCACAGAAGATGCCAAAAGGACCGCATCTCTCCTAGCCAGAACTGAGTTCAGATGGAGCCTAGAGAAGACCCCAGCCGAATTACTTAAGCCCTTCAGCCTTGACTGGATACAGGCTACCACAGCAGTTGGGTCCGCGGACTGGCGGATGGCGAAGGAACCAGAATCAGGATCCTTAAGGGCAGACACTAGTCCCCCTAGAATGGAATCCATAACAGATATGGCCTCCAAACCCCTCCTCGCAGACTCTTCCCACTCCGCAAGGCAGCGCTCTGAGAGGACACCTGCCTAGCGTGCGATTTTGACCTCTCCTGGACCAGGAGGAGGTCCTCCTGGGAGAGGGGAAGAGTGGCTTCGGGGATAGTGTCATTTGCCAAGAAGGCCTTCTGGCAAATGGAAGACTCTCTGGTTTAAGGAACTTCCCGCACGCCAACGCGGAAGGAAATCAGGGACCGAACCAGGCATGGGGTCCTGCGCCTCCGTGCCCCTGACTCGTATTTGGGCCCTCCTCATGCAGTCGGCCACCATAACTGACTCCTTAGGAGAAAGGAGGGCCTAGCCGCCGATGGGCGAGATCCCGGCGAGTTCCGCTGCCGAAGGGCAGGGGGCCCTGACCTCCTGAGAGGATGACACCGCCTCCGGAACCAGGGAAGCCAGAACAGCCACCGAGTCTTGGAAAGAATAAGAAACCGGGTGACTGGTCCTCATCCTCTGACTCAGAGTCCGCCAGGTCGGACCCACAGACCGATGGGGTGGCCGCCCCCGGCGAAGCGGTGCGCGGCGAGAGCCCTGAGTGGCCTGGGATGGCTGGTTCCCCAGACATACCGGGGGAGGGGTCAGACCCCGGAAGGCAGCGGGAGCCTGGGAGAGCAGAATGCCTGCACTGGTGGAGGGCTGGGCATAAAACCCGGCCACCAGGGAAACCCCGGAGCAGGGGGCTGTGGAAAGGCCCATGGTCGGGGGATATTGCCATTGGGCCCATGGCGCCCAAGGCAAAGGGCCCTGACCCCATGATAGGGGGGGCTGAGAATGTGGCGCTGGCCCAACCCTGAAGTGGGGGGCCGAATGCGCCGGTCCCCTGAGGGGTGCTCGGGAAAGAGGGCGACACCCCGGTGGTCTGCCCAAAAGCAGAGGCAGACACATGAGGCGGGGAAGGGAAACAACCGGGGGCGAACTAGATTCGAGCCCTTGTGCAGGAGTTGCTTCCCTTTGATCGCCTACCGGGCGAGGGGGATGGTGACGCATAGTCCACCTCATTGCCCGGCGCCTCCGTAGAGGGCCCGTGCACCTTCGATTCTGCCATGGGAATCGAACTGTGAGCAGTAGAACCGCAGCTGAACTGAACACAGGGTGCACTAACGGATGCGACAGAACCGCGGCTGAGTCGCTCACCGTTATGGGGCAAAGGGGCGAGATCAGCAGAACCGCAGCTGAGCTGATCACCGCCACAAAATGAGGGTTGCGAGAAATGACTCGCTGTTCACGACAACAGAACCGAAGCTGAGTTGAGGTGAACCCTCGGGAGAAAGTGACGCTGAAGGAGAGGAGAATTGGCGGGGCTAGAGACAAAGAGCCTGCCGGCGAGATGTGGGAATCGAAAGACGAAACCTTCTTAATTCTCGCCTTACCACCCAATCGCTTCACGTACGTTTCTCTCCCTTAAGCGAAAACATAAGCAGGACACCAAAGAACAGCAACAACAATCGATCGATTGCGAGAAAAGTCAAAAATACTTAGCTGTCCGTGTACACGCGGCTTAACGGAAAATGGCTGCCGAGAAAAGAGGACTGTTCTGAGCATGCGCAAGGCACGAGGCCCTTTCAGGGGTTTTGTTGTCCGTACGGACTTTATTGTATACGAGGCAGGGATAGCAAATTGCTGCCGCTTACTGCATTAGTGAGCCACGGTATAGTATGTGTAATTAAAACATTCTGGTTTTCGCCACTCTCGTCAAACCGAAAGAAAGGCGTCAGGAAAAAAATTCGCACACAGTTGCCGCGTTCTCAAACATCAACTTCCGCTTTGATGGTTTCGGTTAACCGCAGAATGAAAACAAAGACAGCAGTCTCGACCGGCCCAAGCAGAAACCGGAAACATCCATTTGCGAACGATCAATTGAGAACACAATATCGATCGACCTCTCGCCGTACATTAGCTTCATCACAAACTACCTTACCCCCCCCCCTCCCCCCAATTTTCTCAACGGATTCATGATCTCAAAACGACCCTGGGGCCATCAAAAAGCGGAATCCGCCATCGGCGGAATCCCATCTCTGCAATATGTCCGTACACTGATATATTTACTCCAATGCTGTTATCTCACAAACATCTAAACCACTATCACTAA
>JAFLJL010005879.1:2500-11672 GCA_018398815.1 Conus ventricosus | reverse complement strand
TTTTTTGTGCTTTATTTCTTCCCCCCCCCCCCCCCCCCCCCGGGCATAAAATCGATTGTCTTAATGTGAACTGGATGTAGTGAAGTCCCTGGGGACCAGAAATTCCATACAACACCCGGGATTATCACTATATAAATCGCTACCCCCGGTGTAATAAATTTTTTCGGGGGCTTATCCTAGCCCGGAAATCGGTTGTATAATTTTTTCAAGGTTTTATCGCTACATCCGGCAAATTGGGTAAATCCACAAGGCAGTAAATTAAGGAGATTTTGGAAACTAGATTCATTTCGTTTTGTGACGTTTTTTTTGCTGTCTTTGTCAGGCTTGCGAGTGTTCTTCTGTGACGCTGACAAATCCAACGATGACTAGCAAATCGGATAAAGGAACAAATGAAAAACGAATTTTTGTTTCCAAAAATCTCTGTTTTTTTCCTCTCTTCCTTTTATGCTCTAAGATCAAAAAGATTAGTGCGTATTGCTTTCTCATGCTTGCTTGTTTTGGTGCGCTGTTTCAATTTTACCATGCTTTTAACGTTGGGGTTGGGGTTCGATCCCAGGCGGTAGTCTTTTCCAAAACTTAAAAATCAGCCATCCAACAGTTTTCCTGCCAGGCGTTGATCGGCCGGTGTCATATCCTGTTGTTTAAATTAATGTACCCCGTCCAAAATTTAATGGTTCAACCAAAGAGCTTAAAAATCTGGGGTGTGTGTGTGTGTGGGGTGTGTGGTGTGGGTGTGTGGTGTGTGGGGTGGTGTGTGAGAGAGAGAGAGGAGGGAAAAGAGAGGGGAGAGAGAGGAGAGAGTGAGAGAGAGGAGAGAAAAAGGGAAAGAAGTGGGGGAGGGAATGGCAGAGAGAGGGGAGAGAGAGAGATGGGGAGGGGCTACTGTTTGGGAGGTAAGAAATAAGGGTTAAAAACAAAATCGCCCAGATGTTAAATAAAGTAAACTGTAGTCTTTAATCAGCGTGAAATGAAAAAAAAAGTACAAGTAAAACTGTTTAACAACAAAAACCATCCTTTGGTTAACATTTAAAACATCAGCTAACAAAACAATATGTAACCATTCACATTTTTTATGTTAAAGAAAGTAATGCCAAAATAATTATTGATTAACTGGAATAAAAACACTGAGATGTCTATTCATTGATTCAAACAAAATTCAACAAAAAAAATTTGCTGTTAAGCAGAAATAACGCTTTTTAATTTTCTAAAAGCTGTGTAGGCACGTTAATTAAAAAAGTAAGGAAATCTTAAAAGGGGATACATATTTGCCAAAAAATTTGAAAGTAAAGTCTGTACTGATTCAGACCTTAATTTCTCATCAAGTCTGTAAGCAACAACAAATCACACACGCACGTGAACGTAAACACCACACACACACACACACACACACCACACACACACCACCACACCCCCACACACACACATACACACACACTCATGCACAAAAATCAACTAGACATGTGAATTTGCATAAAACACAGTTTTAAAAAAAACAAACAAAAATGCTCAGTTATGTCAATACGGACTAGATTAAGGAAGATCAGAAAAAAAAAGAATTTTTGGAAAATCAGAGTGTTAAGTATGTTTTTCATGAATTGAAATCAGTAATGTGCGTGTAAGTCGGCACAAAAAAAGAAAAGCACAATAAATATGCGCGAGTAAAATACATGTATTGAGTCTGAAGAAATTGTTTTTGTCGAAAGTGTTTGAGACAAAAGCAATGCTACCAATGTGCAAATTGAGCAGCAAACAAAAAATGATCTTTGTGTATAACGACATCTTAATGAAAATTTCCAGCAAGTTCTGAGCTTAACCGACCGCTGACAACGCGCTCAAAGTGGCCGCATAGTTTTTCAAAAAAATGTTTTCCTGGCAGAACCTGAATTGAAAGAATCGGGGAAGAGGGGAAGGTGCTGGATCCATTCCCTCCTGGCCCATTCAAAGATGTGTACACGAAAATACTTGTCGGAGAAAGTTTTTGCTGCAGCATAAATCTCTGCATCAGTTCCCCAAAAGTGCGCAACGGAAGGGTATGCTCCAGAATGTAGCGCCAATGTCCTCTTTCCTACGTACCCTTCAAAGGTGCTTTGATTTGAAGCATAATGTCAAACAATTTTCGCCCTAATGCCGTGTGTTTTGTGTGCAAAAACTTCTAAGTGAGGGTCTATATAAGCAATTTTCCATCGCCAATGACATGTTTACTTAAAAAACGGTTCACACCAAGGGGTCCCATTTGGCTTGACTTTCAGGCAACGGCAAAGGATAGGCAACCCCGTTGCCTGGCTTGTTTCCTACGCCGCCGACCTTGGGTAAAACTTAGCTGACGTCTGTTGTACCTTGAACTTTTAAACCCCCAACTTATATCATTAACATTACATTCCGGCAATAACATTCACTGGCGTAGGTTTTGGAGATCTGACATAAAAAATTCAAACTGTCCCTGGCTTTTGTGGCCTCATCTCTGCCTTCTGTTTCCTTTTCCAATTCGATCCCTCCCTGATGACCATTTCTGACCCGATCTCTGTCCTCTCTGACTAGATCCCTGTCCCTGTCTGACCAGATCCCTGTCCTGTCTGACTGTCCCTGTCCTCTGACTAATCCCTGTCCTGTCTGCCCAGATCCCTGCCGTCGAGAGATCCCTGTCCTGTCTGACTAGATCCCTGTCCTGTCTGACCAGATCCCTGTCCTGTCTGACTAGATCCCTGTCCTGTCTGACTAGATCCCTGTCCTGTCTGCCCAGATCCCTGTCCTTCTGACTAGATCCCTGTCCTGTCGACCAGATCCATGTCCTGTCTGACCAGACCCCGTCCTGTCTGACCAGATCCAGTCCGGTCTGACCAGATCCCTTTCCTGTCTGATTAGATCCCTGGACCTGTCTGACTAGATCCCTGTCCTGTCTGACTAGATCCCTGACCTGTCTGACTAGATCCCTGACCTGTATGACTAGATCCCTGTCCTGTCTGACTAGATCCCTGACCTGTATGACTAGATCCCTGTCCTGTCTGACTGATCCCTGTCCGTCTGACCAGATCCCTGTCCTGTCTGACTAGATCCCTGTCCTGTCTGACCAGATCCTTGTCCTCTCTCTTGCCCAATCCCTAAACTTTCTGACCAGATTCCTGAATCTGCCCTGATCCCTGATCTCTCTGATTTCATATCTGACCCTATTTCTACCCCTGTCTTGTTCCCAGTCATTTTTTCTGATGAACACCTCGTTTGTTTCTCTTGGCTAGAAAAGAAATCGTAACTTTCTTTTTGAACTCCGAAGTTTCTCGCATAAAGTTCTGCAGAAGGACTTTAAATCTGTCAAAGCTTTCTCTGACATTCACATCATGCTCTCCTTGCATCAATTACAAATCAATTTTTCCATACAGCAGACATCGCCTCGAACGTTGATACGGGTAAGGATGGGCCTCCACAATCATCCAAGTCTGACTCTGAGTTGGGTTTTCTTCGTCTGGAGTTGATATACTCCCAGTTTCTGAAGACGGTGGGGCACATGAAGCGACGGCATCGCACATGAGCAGTAGTCCTCAGACAGACACCAAAGTCCTTGTAAAGCCTCGAAAGTATTGCCTCGATGGATGATGTCAGCAGCCGGGGAACTCCTTGCATTCCCTGTCTGAGTGGCCGAGTCGTCAGAAATTCCTTGGGCAAAACAAATCCTGCGTGACGAAAACTGTTTCTAATGGTAGATTGCAGTGACTTGATCCCATGACGCTTTCAGATTCTGCAAGGCATCCAACAGGTTGATCGGGGAAGCACCTCCGAAGACTCTGCATGTCCAATCAGCCTAGTCAGCAAGCTGATTTTTGGGTTTAAAACAAAATTGTTGCAAAAGAAATCGTTCATGTTGATTTACCACATGAAACATGCACAAACGGCTTTACTACCACCCTGCCACAGTATCTAACACCGAGCTAAGCAGCCCCTAACACTATTCAAGGCTTCAAGGCAAGGGATCGAACCCCCCACTTCTCAGTCTCATGACATATGTCTTTACCTCAAAAGGCCCCTGAGACTAGTAAAATGATATCAACTGTAATGAGCCCATTATACATGTAAGCCCTGAGACTAGTAAAAAGATATCATCTGTAATGACCCATTATACATGTAAGCCCTGAGACTATAAAAGAATATCATCTGTAATGAGCCCATTATACATGTAAGTATCAAAACTAGAGACTGCCCTTTTCCTCCCCTTTCTTTTCCTCCTCTGTGTGAAGCCTAACAAGGATAATTTTTGGGTTGCGATTTGCGGTCTACGAATGAAAAGAAACCCTTTTGCTGCCAAATGAAGAGAGAGAGGCATTTTAGCCAGTAAAGCTGCAACACAAATAAAGCGAGTTTATCATGTTGGCATGTCGGGGAAACTAACAGAAAAATGCCTCTCCTGCCCTGCTGCTACGTGAACCTTTGAACCTGGTAACGAATGATAAAAAAAGCATACAGTACACACTTGACCACTCGTCCCAACCCTTCACAGTATATTATAAATTAATGTGTGTGTGTGTGTGTGTGTGTGTGTGTGTGTGTGGTGTGAAAAGAGAGGGGAAGAGAGAGAGAGAGAGAGAGAGAGAGAGAGAGAGAGAGAGAGAGAGAATGTTTTTAGAATGTAATCGTACATGAACTAATTAAATGGCCTACCTGTAAAAGAACTTCAATTCTTGATTATTCCTGTGTCCAGAGGTTGCAGTTTAGACGTGGCATCGATGGAAGAAACAGCAGCTTGGTTGCTCTAGGCCATCCACTTTGACGGAGCTGTGCAATTGTCTAAATACAGAAGCACCTTTCTGTTCATATTGTCCATGGAACGGTCAAAGTCTCTCAGCCATTTTCCAAATATATCCATGGTCATCCATGCTTTAGGGCTTGCTTCATAAGTCACAGGCAAATTTCTTTATCCCTTTAAAGCAGCGTGGGCTACGGAATTTCCCAATGACCAGCAGACGGGCGTTTTTCAGTTCCTGTCATATTGCAACACATCGCTACTGTGAGTCGGTCTTTAGATAATTTTCCGCCATGGCATTTTTCTGCTCTGAATGCAAGCGGCGGTCTGGCAGCATGCGCCAAAAAAAAGTCCACTTTCATCCATGTTGAAAATGTTAATTTTCATCATACTCGTTTTAGAGTAGGTTAAAAAGGACCATCACTGACCCAACAATCTGTAGCACACTCATCAACACTGCTTCTCTCGCCGCTTATTTTTTTTGAATGTAATGTCGTGTCGAGCAGTGAGCGCCGAACCCAACTTCAGAACATGTCCCGTCACAAAGCCCATATCCTTACCAAAACTCCTCCGCTTTCAATCTCAACACGGGCCAGAGAAAGGCATGTTGTTGGCCCTTGCCTTTTTAACCTTCGCGTACCCTTGTTTTAAAACTCACACGGAAGGGCTCCTGGGTGAATAGTCACCCATGGTTTTTACATAGACATTTCCCTTGCTGCACCTCGCCAGATTTCGTGGGTGCCATCACCCATGGTTTTTTACATAGACATTTCCCTTGCTACACCTCGCCAGATTTCGTGGGGGGACCAGTCACCCATGGTTTTCAAATAGATCAGTCAGCAAAGCTATGTGATGTCGTAGAATCCAGATGTGTAGCTTGATTACGAAGTGGGAAATAAGAGCTCATTCATTTGATCTGAAAGTGAAATTTTTACTAGCACCCATGTTAAACTGAAATAGAGACTGACAAAGAAACAAAAAACAAACACACACACACACACACACACACCACCCCACACAAAACCACACACACAACACACACACACGAACACACACACAGAGAGAACTATAAAAAAATACACTATCTTTTTAACATTTTTGAGCAAAAAATATTTCATAAATAAGCGTTAAATGGCATCAGATTTTAATATTGCAAATCAGCAACTTTGTGAGAGAAAAAAAATCAAAACACAGATCAGCAAGATTATTAATTCTTTAATGTCTTTTTGAATTTTTCCATGAACTTTCAGTCAGACTGAAAAATGGTCTGTTCATAACAGAAGCCCCCCCCCCCCCCCCCCCCCCCCCCCCCAAAAAAAAAGAAAAAGTTCAAAAATGGGTTTAAAAGCCAATAAGCGAAATAACAATTGTACTTTCGATATCAATCATGAGTAAGGAAAGAAAGCATGTACATTTTAAAAACAGAATAACCTATACCAATAAATGTACATTTTCACGCGTACGCACGCACACACACACACTTTGCAAAATACTAGAAATATGATTCCGAAATGTTTGAATGCACAAAATACTAAGAAAAAATTCCCAAACTAACTGTCGTACGGGTAGTATCCCAAATTCTTACTGAAGGTCTTGGGACAAAATAACAACAAATAACAAACGAACAAAATCAAACAAAAACAGTAGAAAATATTTTCATTTTTATGAAGGACGTCCGTACCCGTTTAGAGCTGAGACAAACATTTACCAGCATCAATCGAAGCTGCTAAAAATGATTTTGTTCTTTTAATTTTTGCCCCTGGTCTCAACGATTGCTGGGAGTGGGAGGTGTTGCTCTTGGCAGTTCATAAACACCAGGTTGTTGGATACAGTAACCTCTGTCTGCGCAGCAGACGCAGTCTGGACAGATTTGTACAGCGTGATCTCGACATATCCAGTTTCGGCAGGTAATGCGGAAACCTGTTGTTTTGCGATCAGCCTTCCAGTGGCAGAAGCCGCAGGGGGCCTTGTGGCTTCTTTTGTTTCTTTGGAGTTTGGGGTGGTAGTGGACTTCCTTGCGCATAAAGCAAGGGCTTCCTCGCAGTTGCTGCAGAACGTTTTGCATCAGATGCTGCTGTTGGGTCTTGATGTTGCTACTAGCCTCTTTCTTCTTTCTTCCTGTCCTGCTTTCCTGTGCAGCACCTCTCTGTTGGACATGCTGACAAAGTGCTCCCCTGGTCAGCCTCAGGGGGTTTTTCCAAAGTTTTTTATGTCCATCGTCTTTGTATCTGTTCCAGGCAAAGGTCTTTACAATAGTGATGATGAACTGCTGCCTGGTGTCCTTTTTGGCCCGGTGGTCATCTGGGAACTTCTTCATCCCGACTTACACATGCGGCAATGGTACAGAGGTCAATGACATTGAAAAACATGATCATGGGCCACCGTTTTGTGATCCTCTTGACTGTTTATGCATGTGGGATCTTGTCAAGGGCATGTGCCATCTTGTCAAAGCTCCCTTGGTAGGTTATAGAAACGAATGATGTCAGGTTTCTTCTTGAAAGCAAGAGGGTCAACAGCTTTGTCGTGATGCATCGTGCTCATTCACCACAACGTTTTGTTGAGTTTGCTCTGATTTGACCACGTCGTCTTTTCCTTGAAACATAAAGGAAGAATCAAGCAAAGGTTTTCCTTTCTTGTCTTTGAAGGAATTTGGGGAGGAAGCGTTTGTTGGCCCTGACAGTTCCAACAAAAGTGAGACCCTTGGTCTGCAAAATGTTGGCCAGCTCTTTGTCATTAAAAAAATTGTCAGTTGTGACATTTCTTTTCCTGATTTGAAGAAAGGGTTGATAGTTTGATGGCAAAGTTTCTTCCAAGGTTGACTTGCCTTTTTTGTCCAAGAGGCCGTCCCAGGGATGGCTCTGCAACAAGGGAAAATTTTGTTTCCCCCCATCTACAGCCCAGAATATCTTCAGGCCTTAGCGGGCTGGTTTGAGGGAAGGTACTGCAAAAAGGAGCAGTGTCCACGGAATGGACCAGCTGCTCATCAATGCAGATAAATGGGGCCAGGAATGTAGCGTCTGCAAGGCACTTCGTGAATTCCTCCCAGAATTTCCCTAAATGGGGCCAAAAGACATCTCGGGCACGCCGGGCGTTCCTTGTGGGCTTGTCATCAAAATGGAGGTGGGTCAAAAGCTGCATGAATCTCTTTCGGTGATTGTAAACCGTACAACCTTCACCAAAGAGAGAGTCAAAAAGCAAAACCCGTGATGCATGTTCTGTTTTTTCTTGTTGGAACAAAAAGACAACCGTGAATCTTTCATTTCCCCCCACTGTAGCATCCATTTGCTGGATTTTTCTTCTTCCCTTCAATGTTTGTGAATTGACCATTCTTTTATGTTCTTGTTTACAGAAATACAAAAAGGCCAAAGGTGCTGCAGATCATTGCATCCAAACAACTGGTTTGCAGGTACCGAAAAAATTTTTAGCAATGCCGCTCAGTTGTTGGCAAGGTGTAGAAAAAGGGCTCGGTCAAAAAACATATGGGTGGCCCCCACCCCCGGCCTGCGGTGTAGGAAAGGGTTGCAGTCTATAAAAGGTATGGGTGACCAGCCACCCAGAGCCTGCGTGTGTGAAAAAGGGCATGGTCTAATAAAAGGTAAGGGTGACCAGCCACCCCCAGCCCCGGTGTGAGAATTAACGCGCTTCTCTGATTAGTTGGGTGACGGCCACCCCCGGTATTGGCGAGGGTTATTATCTGGCGAGGGTTATACAACGTTTTTTTGTTTAATTACTCCTTTTTTTAAACAAACATAAAACATCCATATTTGGTGAAATTATACACAGATGTACAATAAACAAAGTCATAACATTTGAGCTTGATAGAGAAAAAAACTGACAGAGTTATGATAATTTAAATGAGAGTCGGGTAATTTTTCACCCACAAGCTCTGGCGAAGGTTAAACCAACTCAACAGCGCATTGTCTACTTTCGGCTCGTGTGGGAGTCTTTCACGCTTCCTCTTAGCATTAACCTCACCGCCATAGAATTTTTCTTTAAATTTTTTTCACTATTTTTCAAATGGAGCTGACTGTTGCCTGAGAAACATTGTACTGAGAAGCAACATCCACCTTTTCCCTGTTTTTTGGTTTCAATGTCTTTCATAAATCGATTTTGCTTTTTAAAGAAAGCACATTGCGTTTCGCCATTTTGGAGAAGGGATGGTTCTGTTTAACGTCCTCCAGCCTGTGCAAACAGGACATATTGGGACATGTGTTTTTACTTTAGATATAATTTGTCATTTGGGCCGCATAGCGGTCGTCTGAAGATAGTTCAGTTTGCGTTTTTTCCCAAGGCCATCGTCAGGGCCACCGGGCGGCCGCTTCATGCTGAGTGGCGACGGTCCTGTGCCGCGTGAGCCGACTCGGGAGATGTACGAGGCACAGTCGCCGAGCCGCTGCACGTAGTCATGCCCACTCTGCGCCCAATGAGGTTACAATTTCCACC
>JAFLJL010005878.1:0-12778 GCA_018398815.1 Conus ventricosus | reverse complement strand
AGTGGAAAAAAGTGAAGCCTTTTGTATGTTTATACCTTTAAACGTATGTATGGAAAAAAGAGTTGTTTATGTTTGGATCAAATATAGTGTCAAATTGTAAGTAATGGCCAAGCTTGCCAGCTGTCTTTGGCGGAATAGGTAGGTAATGCATTATTCAATGACAAGTACGTCTGATGTTTCTGGTGTTTAGCACATAGCGGCTTCTGGTGCCTTTCGTCAGAGCATACTACATACCGAGATACGACACTTGGGGGTTTTCCGTAAGACCGCGGACTAGGTTACGGCCCTTAGTCAGCACGTGTAAACACAGCTCCAACATAGCGACTGCGCAAGAAGCAAGGAGGCGAAGCCTGCAGCGCTATCGGTGTTCAAACGCTCGCAACAAAATCGATTGTGAAGGGCTGGCATTTTTTTCGTTTTCCAAAGGATGAAGAAAGGCATGTACAAACTTTATTGCATTTTATTATTTATTGGCAGAGTAAACCACGTAAGCAATACCGTAATACGGTATGGGACTATGCATCTGGTGCAACTTGAGTCTAGTCTAGATCAAGTTTATAGTATGACTATGAAGCCACATGGGCAGATTTTAACAGTTTTTATATATATATGTAGAGAAAGAGCAATGCGCATACCTTGTTTCTTCTAGAAATCATTAAGCCTACTGGCTTATTTACAGTCCGTTAGCTAAAACAACTAGGCAGCGGGAAAACCAGACCACGCATACCGTGCCCTCACATGGCCAGTGATGTTTATGTTGATAATGACAGTGCCGACACACGTGTTTCATCACCGAATCTCTCTCTGTCTCTCTCTCTGTCTCTCTCTCTGTCTCTTCTCTTCTCTGTCTCTCTCTCTCTCTCTCTCTGCGTGCAGTTGCATGGCTGTGTGTGTACAACCTTGAGTTAATCTGACATAAATTGGTTTCAGTCAGTGTGTGTGTGTGTGTGTGTGTGTGTGTGTGTGAGAGAGAGAGGAGAGAGAGAGAGAGAGAGAGAGAGAGAGAGAGAGAGAGAGAGAGAGAGAGAGGAGGAGAGAGAAAACCATTACTAACACCCCCTCCACCCCCAGCATACTCGTGTGTAAACCTACATGTATCACAATGACCGTTTCATGTCTAGGCCTATCTCGTCGCAATGTCTATTTTGAGGTTGATGTGTGTATTTGAAATTGTGTGCTCTTCTTTGCTCGTATTTTAAATAAGGACATTTTTTGCAAATTTTTGCAGACTGTTTGGAAAATGCAACCAGTTTTGTTTTAATCCATCTTGTTTGATGGCAGAACTTTTTCTATGTTTTGTGGGATGAGACGGACTGCATTACCCCCTCCCACCCCACACCTCCACCCCTTTCATTATGCCATTGTTGGACGTTGTTATAAACTGAAACAACACAATTAAAGTTTGATTTGGAGACAAATAAATGGTCATTTTTTAAAATTTAGAACAAGCCACAAACTCTCTCTCTCTCTCTCCCCACCCCACCTTCACCCATCTTACCACAGTCATGCACACAACACACACACACACACACTCACACACAACACCACACACACACACACACACAACTATACATACATAAAAATACATGCGTATGCATGCACACATGCAGTGCACACACGCACCTACATGCACACGCACACAAACACAAGGAGGGCCAAAAAATGTGTAGAGGCATTTGAATCTGTCGTCACAACTGCTGAAGCAGTTCAAGGTAAAGTATGACAACAATGCGGCCCGACGGGCGTCGTTGTTTTCATCACGGCAACGTTTTCACATATGCAGCCGCGAGCCTGCAGCCCGCGCCGACTAAGGGAGATAATCGACGAGAACGGACTTGTAGGCTGTAAGAGGCAGTGTCGTATCTCGGTAATGTAGTAAGCTCTGCTTTCGTTCAGTAGCTAAATGCTGAATCAGATGCTGTTTTAGGTTTTGCTTTGTCTTTCTTCACATTTTGGATTACAGTGCTCTCTTCTTTTTTTCTTCTGAAGCAGTGACTTGCATTATTCCCTTCTGTAATAGTGCTGCGAGGTCTTAAATGATGCACCATTACTATTTCTTTCAGTCACCTTTTTCTCTTGTGGCTGTCCTTCATTTTGACTGCTAAAATGGCCTGCCAAGCCATCTTGACCTGCGCACCTTGTAAGTCCAAGAAGAATGTTTGGACAAATGAGAATGGAGATGACTCGAACTTCAAGTCCAATACCCACTCTGCATCTAGTTCCCATTCTACTGAGATGTAAACGTGACAGTGTGCAGGGTGTTCTGTACTGCCGAGCCTTGAAAATTGAGCCAAACAGAGCTCAGTGTTTGACATGGTAAATGTATTTTTGGTTGTATGGTGCAACCTCTGTATTAACTCTTTCATTCCTACTTTTCTGTGAACGATTACTTCCTCTGTTCCTAGATTTGTTAGGTTAATCCTCTTCGCCCATCGGGAGCATAGGGCCTTCACTGCAGATTTCCAGCAGTGCGGTCTTGGGCTGCCCGCTTTGCCTCACCCCAGGACAGCTTGATGGAACTCAGCTCGCTGTTCAGCGTCCTACGCCAAGTTGTCACTGGGCGGCCTCGCTTTCTCTTCCTTGCGGGTTCCAATCCAGTGCCTGCCGTGTGATGTTGTCCGGGCCTCGGCGTAGGATGTGTCCGATCCACTTCCACTTCGGATTCTGATGGTGTCTCCGATTGGTCTCTGATCTGTCTGGCGCCATGGCTCCTCATTTGCAATTCTGTCAGGCCACCTGATGCGGAGGATCCGCCGCAGGCATGTGTTGATGAAGACCTGCAACTTGCGCTCCAGCCCTTTGGTGAGTCTCCAGGTCTCCGAGCCATACAGCAGCACAGGTCTTACATTGGTGTTAAACAGTCTCAGTTTGGTGTGAAGACGGACGTTTGCGCTCCTCCAGATGGGCTGAGGGTGGTGAAAAGCAATCTTGCCTTGGTTTATTCTGGCCCTGATGTCATCATCAGTACCTCCTGTCTTGTTGACAATGCTTCCTAGTAGGGTAAATTTCTCAACATCTTATCTTTTTTTTTCCCCAAGGCGAATTGCTTCAGCCTGGCTTGTGTTGGCTCTCATGTCTTTGTCTTCTCCCGCGTTGATCTCCAAGCCAGTTTACTGGCTGTGCTGCGGAGGCTCTCGGTCTTCTTCTGCATGTGGTGGAGGGTGTGGGTCAGCAAGCTGATGTCGTCCGCGAAATCCAGGTCCTCAAGTTTCTGCATGAGTGTCCACTGGATCCCGCATGGTGGGTTCATCGCTGTCCTCATCACCAATCGATCACAAGAGAGAAATCAGCGGTGACAACAACATCCCTGACGTACCCCGGTGTTCACTGTGAAGGGTTCCGACACACTCGTGTTGTGGATGACGTGACGCGTTGTGTCCTTGTACAGGCTCTGTATGATTTTTACCATCTTGAGTGGAATTCCATAGTGTCTCAGGATTTTCCATGTTACTTCTCTGTCCACTGTGTCGAATGCTTTTTTGAAATCGATAAAATTGATGTAGATTGGTGACTGCCACTCAAGAGACTGCTCGATGATGATTCGGAGCGTGGCTATCTGGTCGACACATGATCTTCCTGCTCGAAATCCTGCTTGTTCGTCTCTCAGCTTTTCGTCTACAGCTGCCCGGATCCTCTCTAGGATGATTCTCGTGAAGATCTTACTAGGTAGTGACAGCAGCTGTATCCCTCTCCAGTTCTTACACTCGCTGAGATCTCCCTTCTTGGTATCTTGATGATGTAGCCCTTTTTCCACTCTTTCGGCACTTCATCCTTTTCCCAGGCCTCTTGAAATAAGTCCATCAGGATGTCTGCCGCGACCGTCGCTTCTGCCCTGAGCACTTCCGGTGTGATGTTGTCAGGTCCTGGGGCTTCCTGTTCTTTGTCTTCCCGATTGCTTGAATGATTTCTTCTTTGCTGATCGGCCCTAGGTTCACATCCAGTCTTCTCCTTCCTCGATGAGTGGTGGGTGTCTTGACTGGCGTACCGCTGAGTAGCTCGCTAAAGTGTCTCCCTCCATCTGTCCAGCTGCTCTGTTGGTTTGCTCAAGAAGTTTCCATTCTTCCCTTTCACTGGTCGGTTTGTGTTGGTTTTCCTACCGCCCAGCTGCTTAGTGATGGTGTAGAGGGTCTTCATATCATTCTTCTCCGCTGCTTCCTGTGCTTGAGTGGCCAGTCCTTCTACATGGTCCTCGCTTGTCCTTTTTGGCACTCTTCTCACTTCCTTGTCTCGTTTACTGTACCCTGTTGAAGACGTTGTTTCTGTGCTCTTGTTCTGGCTTGGATCTCTCTCTGTTTGGTCTCTCGTCTCTCTTCTATCTTCTTGATGGTTTCTTCCGAGATCCATGGTTTGTGCTGTCGTTTCCTGTATCCTAGCACTTCTTGACTGGCTTTATCGAAGGCACTCCTCACTCGCTCCCATTTCTTTTCCAGCGAGCCATCCTCCAGGTCTGCAAGGGCCTGGAATCTGTTGTTCAGGGTGATGACAAACTCCCTCTTCTTTTCTTCTGAACTTCAGCTTTGTGGTGTCAAAGCGTGGGTGCCTCTGTTGACCTGTATCTTTGTTCCTGGCAATCTTGATCTTCAGCTTGCCCACCAGAAGTATGTGATCTGATCCCACATCTGCACCCCTGCATGCCTTCACGTCTTGTAGGGTCCGCTCCATCTCCTTGAGATCGTGAAGTGGTCTATTTGGTTTTCAGTGCTCAGGTCTGGTGATCTCCATGTCACTTTGTTTATCTTGCGGTGTGGGAAAACTGTTCCTCCGATGATGAGGTCGTTCATTTCACAGAAGTTAGTAAAAAGTTCTCCGTTTTGTTGATTGTACCCAGTCCTTCTGTTCCCATCACATGTTCTCTGCCACTATTGTCCACGCCAACTTTGGCATTCATATCTCCCATCACTATGATGACATCTCTTCTGGGCAACTTATCCAGTACAGCTTGTAGTTGTTGGTAAAATTCTTCTTTGGTGTCTTCTTCAGCCACGTTGGTTGGGCCCTCGGGGGGTTGCGACCTTGCGTGGTCGGAGGGTTTGCGTGGTCCAGTGATCCCTTAGGCTTTGCTGGCGGGGGCATCAATACTTGGAGATAGGCTGTTTTTTTTCACACTGCTTCTAGCCTGAGAGGTGCAGATGCTGTTTGGCCTAAGCGTAACGTGGTAAGGAGTTGATGCCCCTGGTAGGGCTTCCCATGTCAGATAGGCTAAGGGTGAGGATCCTGACTAACAGTAACCCGCCTTTCTCCATTTCTTGTTTTCTGCCTCCCTTATTTGGCCCTTTTCTATCTTCGTCTCCCCTTCAAGTCTTCTTTTCCACACTCCTTTTCTCTCTGTGGTCTCCTTAAGATCCGCCGCGTTTGCCGTGCGGTGCGACCTGTGTCGGAGGGGAATGAGATCCTGGTGATTGAGAGGGCCAGCGCTCTCAACACATCACTTTGGCTGGGACCTCCCCTAGACAGGGAGTACACTTTGGCCCGGGGTTGTACTAATCGCTCCCCTTCTTGGGTTGGGTCAAGACGGGCAGTTCCCCGCTGGCAAGAAAAACCCCTGAAATGCCAGCCCCTCTGTTCCCGGGAGTTGAGCATGATCAGGGGGATAGGTTGGTTGCTTCTGCTTGTCGTATGTCTCTCCCCGAAGCCAGGAAGGGGTCAAGACTTTGGGTTTTCTTGCCCTGGCCCCTTAGTTGGACTCCAAGGTGGGTGGGTAAGGGAGAGATGAAATAAAATAAAATACATACATGGCTTTTTCAAAAACAATCCCCCCAAAAAAAGAGGAAGGCTGCATCCCCTATTTCAGGAATTTTGATTCAGATAGTGATTTTCCCATATGGAGGTACGACAGAGGACAGGATTCTGGGCTTCCTGGCTCGTGATGGAAGGGACGGACAGGAAAGACCCCTTTCAGCTCTGAGCCCTTTCGCCATAAAAGAAGGGCTTCAAGCTTTAGCAGGTGACCCTCGGTCCATCAAGAGGTTGAGGAATGGTTCATTTCTTATTCATTTGTAAATCACCAAAACAACTGAACAGCTGCTGAAGGCAAAGAAACCTTGTGGGCCGGGAGATAAAGGTAACTCCCCACAAACAGTTAAACTCATCAAAAGGCGTTGATTCGCTGCAGGGATTTATCTGGTGTATCAGAGGCAGAAATTAAGACGGAGCTGGCATCCCAAGGTGTGACGGGGGTTGCGCAGGGTGACAGTAAAGAAGGTCAGAGAGAGGGGCCCCAACACCCTTTTTTCTGACCTTCTGCAACCCTGTGCTGCCTCCGGTCACAAAGTTGGTTACTTGAATGTTCAGTTCAGTTAATATGTTCCGCCCCATTGAGGTGCTTCAGGTGCCAGAATTTTGGGCCATGTCCAGGACCGCTGTTCAGGCAAGAGGTATGGGGGTGTTTGCTGCAAGGCAACCCATGAGGGCCGTGTCAAAAATCCGGCACATTGTGCTAACTGCGGGGGCAACCACCCTCCTCTTCACGAAACTGCCCTCTTTGGATTCAGGAATCCGCTATTCAAGAATCAAAACTGAAAAGAAAATTTCCTTTTTTGAGGCCCGCAAGCAGGTTGTGGGCAGTCAAAACGCCGACAGCTTTTCCTATGCTTGGGCTGTACGGAAAGTTCCCACAGTTTCCACTCGATCAGTCTGCTGTCAGACTAAATGACTTTAACGTTTTCGAAGAACTGCAAGTACAAAACTGTCAACTCTGGGGAAGCAGGTCCACCCCTCTAAAACCCAAAATGATTGCCCCTGGTGGAGGCAAAAAATCCGCCACCCCTCGACTGCCCAGCAGTCAACAACATCTGCTGCTGGGCAGATTAAAAAACCAGCAGTTCCCCCTCGAACTCCTCTGTCCATGCCCGTGCGGGAAAGGGGAGTTCCACCCAGAGTGGAGAGGGTGGAGATAAGGAAAAACCCTCCACCACCCCCAAAAACCGACCTCCACCTTCTCCAAACTCCAGGCCTTTGTCACCAGCGGGCAAGTCTGCCAGCAGGTCCAAAGACCAACACAGTCCAGTTAAACTAAATAATAAATTCTCTCCATTGGACGCAGACGTTGAGGAGGAAAATGACCTGATCTCTCTCCCTTTTCGCCTCGCACCATGGATAGTACCATACTCCATTGGAATATCCTTGGATTAAATTCCAACTTTGAGGAGCTGCAGCTTCTGTTCAGTCTAAAAAACCCTTTCCGTCGTGGCTCTTCAAGAAACTCAATTCAAGCCAGAAGACCTTTACCTTTCTGGCTTTAATAATTTCAAAACCTGCACAAACCATCCACGTTGGGACTGTCGGGCGGTGTTGCCCTTCTCCTTCACAAAACTTTGTTGTATAGTCCTGTCGTTTGTCTACCCCCCTTTCAGGCTGTAGCTGCGAGAGTCATTTCTCCACAAGACTGTGACCATCGTTCTCTTTATCTACCTCCTTCTGTCCCGGTTTGTCGTCAGGCCCTTTGTCGGTCTGATAGGAGAACTTCCTCGACCTTTTTTGCTTTGGGTGACTTTAACGGTCACAATCCTCTTTGGGGTAGTGCCGTACGTCATCCAGAGGTCTGCTGATTGAGGATAACCTGTCGGATTTGGATTTGTGTTGTCTGAACGAGGGATCTGCAACTTACCTCCCCACTCTTCCACAGGTTCACTTTCGTGCTTAGATTTGTCGGTTTGTGACCCCCGCTGGTCCTGGACTATGAGTGGTCTGTCCATGACGATCTGCACGGAAGTGACCTTTTCCCCTGTTCTTTTACAGCCCATATTAACTGAACCCGCCTCTGTCTCTAAACATCTAATTATAAAAGCAAACTGGGATCTATTGCAGCCACTATTTCTAAGGAGTTCCAGGACATTTGTTTTTTTTCAGAGTCCAGACCCAGCAGAATCTCTGACTAACACTATGATCAAATGTGCTAAAACCTGTATTCCAGTGTCTTCCGATAAATTTTCAATGCCCAAAACACCCTGGTTTGATTCAGAATGCCAAAAAATTTTCCAAAAGTTAGAAAACGGGCTCAGCGTCGGGTATACCAACGACCTTCGGGCCCCAACGCTCGAGCCCATCAGAATTTCCGTGCTAAATCAAGGACACACTTTTAAATCAGAAAACGTCGGTCCTGGAAAGCTTCTGCTCCGGGCTGACATCAAAAACTTCTAAGAAAAAGGTGGAACACATTAAGAAAATCAAAGGGAAGAACACCTGCCCCACTGTGAACCATCTCAAGTTTTCGATTTTTAATAACAGAAAAGAAAGCAGTTGCTAAACTGCTTGCTTCAAACCATTGAAAAGAACTCCTCCTCTTCTAATAAATCAGTCACTTTGTCAAACACAAAGCCCTAAAAGAAAATCTCCCTGAAAACTTTTCATCCGACAACATGGAAGACTACAATCTTCCTTTTACATTAAACAAGAGCGAAATCTGCCTTACTCCTTTTTGCAGCGATTCCTCTCCAGGTTTAGATGAAAATTCTTTATCAAACTATTGAAACATCTTCCGCAAAAAGGGTCTGAACATCCTGTTACAGGTATACAACCACGTGTGGACTACAGGTTGCTTTCCACCCTCTTGGCGGACAGCCCCATTTATTCCCATCCCCAAACCTGGAAAAGATCTTTCTAATCCATCAACTACCGTCCCATAGCTTTGACCAGCTGTGTCTGTAAATTGAGGGAAAAAAAAGGGTCAATGCTAGCTCATGTGGAAACTCAAAAACCGATGGCCTTTTGGCGAAAGAACATTGTGGTTTCCGCAAACATCGTAGTACAGTTAAACCATTTGATTCGTCTGGAATCTACAACTTAGGAACGCTTTTTTAAACAGACAGCACCCCAGGGGGCAATTTTCTCTTCGACTTGGAGAAGGCCAAAACGATACCACCTGGAGGTCGGGGATACTTCATGATCTCCACGATCTGGGTTTTCGAGGTCTCTTCCGCTTTTTATTCAAAATTTTTTGGCAGAACGACAGTTTCAGGTCCGGGTTGGCACCACTCCTCTGAGTCCACGAGCAGGAGTTGGGTGTTCCCCAGGGGAGCAACTGCCCTCCTGCCCTCTTTAGTATTAAAATCAACAACATTGTGAAATCAGTTCAGCAGGGTTCAGACTGCTATTGTTTGTGGTTGATTTTGGGCCGGGTCTACGCAACTGAAGCCTGTACCCGAGTGTCCAGCGCAGGCTCCAGCTTTGCGTAGATAAAATCCATCGGTGGGCGGATGAAAACGGTTTTCACCTTTTCTGCTAAAAAAAACCCAGTGTATTCATTCCATAATTTCCGTCATTTTTTTCCAGATCCGGAACTTCAAGTAGGGAAATCTCCCATTCCAGCTGTTAAAGAGGCCAAATTTCTGGGGTCATTTTGACCAAAACTTAACTTTCTCAGCCATATTAAAAAACCTCAAAAACGCTGCCAAAAGGCACTGAATATTCTGCGGTCGTAGCACACACCGACTGGGGCGCTGAAAGAAAACTTTGTTGCACCTCTACAGAGCCCTGGTCCGTTCCAAACGGGCTACGGTTGTGCTGTGTACGGCTCCGCAAATCATCTTACCTCAAACTCTTGGACCCTATCCACCATCAAGGGCTTCGTCTCTGTCTTTGGAGCGTTCCGCACCACCCCCGGTACAGCCTGTACGCAGAGGCAGGTGAACCTTCACTGTCCAATCGCAGGCTGAACTGCTTTGAATTTTTACAACCGACTGTTTCTCAGAAACCGCAGAATCCAGCCTATGACTGTGTTTTGACCCTCCGTTCCAAAGTAAGTTTGAAAAAAACCGAAATGTAATTCCGCCGTTTGGGCTTCGTATGCAGCCCTCACGTGCGGGGAAAGCAGGTATAGACCTGGGAGTAGTTTCCGATTTTGCCAAGTTCCGGATAACCTCCATGGACCTTTTTCACACCAGAGATTCGTTTTGATCTCGCAGCTTCCGTAAAAGGGGTCTACCAGCTCTCTGGCATACAAGGCTTTGTATGCCGAGCTCTGTTCCAAATTCCCATCCTAATCAAAAAATTTTCACTGACGGTTTTCCCAAATCTGAGGATGGAGTGGCCGTGCAGCCTACTGCCCCGGGGGGTCCTTCTCAATATTGTTGGAACATATATATTCAATGCTTCTGTCTATTCTGCTGAACATACTGCTCTAGTACTGGCTTTGAAGATAATCTCCCATTCTTCGAGGAGGGACTTCTGGTTCTGTCGGATTCGCTGTCAGCTTTGGAGGCCATAGCTGGCCGCAACCTTCAGCATCCAGAACTTTACTTTTTTTTGAACTTTTTTAGCAAGTTGAAGGCGGACGGTTCAACAATACTCTTGCTTGGTTCCTGGCCATGTTGGCAATCGGGGGGAACGAAATGGTTGATCGTTTAGCCAAGAACGCCACAAGAGGAAACAGTCCAACACTTATATCCCCTGCTCAGATGGAAACCCAAAATTAACGATTATGTGAGAGACCTCGGCAGGAGGAAATTTGGAACACACAGACAGTAACAAACTCTTTCAAAATCCGTCCAAACCCTTTAAGGACTTCCTCCCATCCACATCGGGAGGTCGTAAAGAGGAAACGGTTTCTGTGCCGGCTGCACACCGGCCATTCGTATTTACCCCTTCTTACCTTTAAGGAGTGAAGAAGCTCCGTGGTGCATTCCATGTCCATGCGCCACTCACAATGAAAAATGTACTTTAAAAGTGTTTGGGGCTTGCACGATGTGAGACACAAACATTTTACGGCGGAGTCCATGAAGATCCTGTTCAGGGATGTCCCGCCTACGTGATCCTTGAGTTTTTTGAGAGAGATTTAACATTTTTTATTGATTTAAGATTTTAAAAGGCTGAAAGATTTTAACAAAGTTTCGGTCGTTTGTAGACGATGTCCCTTTAACAAGATGTTGGAAAGTTTGGTTTTTTTTTTTTTTTTTTAAATGACTGGTGATTGATTTTAACGGGTGACAGCCCTGATGTGGCCCTCTGCGGGCGGGTGGGCTATAAGCAACATTATCTTATCTTATCTTACGTTTGGGTTTGGGGGTTAGCACTGTACTAGCTGACCTTATGAAACATTGAGAAGAATCTAGCTGTTATATTCGCTCGTTGACCGGTCCCATTCCATCAGGCTCTTGCTTGCTTTCTTGGCAACATGAGCCAACTCCATTTCTGTGCCCCACACCCCTCATCCGGCGGTCCTGAATACAGCAGTTGGTGGCCGATGCTAAGTGACTTTCCTGATGACGTCCATCTCACCTCACTCAGTCCGAGTATCTCCAGCCTGTAAATTTTCCATCTCTCTAGCCCCCCTGAGCTGCTCTTCCAGTTTCCCTACATTGTTCGTATATTCCTTTCTCCAATCCGTGAGGCGGTCTTGGAGGAGAGAAGTTTCACAGCGGGTCAGCTTCTTTTTGACAGAAGGTTTGGCTGGTCCCTTTATAAAACTCTCCCGGTCGTTTTCCGTAGATCCTTTGAAATTTCTGCAGTGTTGGTTTCGTAGCAAGCATGGTTTTACGTGGTGGGGTTGCTAGCCCCTGCACAACCTTCCTCCTTTTTCATCGCGGGGTTAGGGCCGGGGATCGGCGGAGTTTCCTAGATTTGTAGATACAAGTATTCCCTTCATTTCCCGGGTTTTTGAGAAGAAAAAAAAAGAAGCGTAAAAATGAGAACTGCCACGTATGCCGTAGCAAACCCGGGCCCGAATAAAGCGGTGATTACTTTTCCCTGCTGTAGGGGCCGCCTGGCATCCATTCCATTCATAAACACTGCCCCGCAAGCGACCCGGGCATGACATGTACCGATGATGCGACTTGCGCAAAGTTGAGAGCGCTTTCTTCGAGAACCGATTTCTGGGCTGCAGGAAGGAAAGGGGGGATTTTGTGCTGCCCGGTTTCCGGCTGCAGGAAGGAAGTAGGATTTCTGCAAACCGGGTTGTAGGGAAAGAAAGAGTTAAAACTTCCAGAATGGTTGATTTGGGTCTTAAATAGTACAGAGTCTTAACAGGGGGGCAGATCTATTACAAAGTGAAAAAAATGTTCAAAGATGCCAAGTCTTTATGAAAGTCTTCATTTTGAAGGTCAGAACGTGCCACAGGCATAAACCCCTTAAACCCGTAAACTTCAAACAACCCGATACATCCATATATGCAGTCATATACAATATAGATGAATGAATGTTACCTGACTGCAGACTGTTAGCTTTTACATTTGTGAATTCATGCACAAATCAATAAAAACACTCCAAATTTTTTTGATAGGTGAACAAAAATATGTAGGTAGGGAAAGAAAGGGGGTAAATAGGATGGTGCTGTACCACAGTGACCTGCTTCCCTTAGAATAGCAGTCTATACTTCTGACAGACAAGAGGATGTGATGATATACCATGAACAGGTAAAGGAATTAAAAATCTAAAATTTCAGTGAACTTACAATCTTGTGGCATTCGTGACCCCTGGCATATTTCTGCAAAGGAAAAAAGACATACAGTGACAAAGGCAATAGTGTGTGCATATGGCATGGATGTTTGAGCATTAACATATGTTTGTGGTGTACATTATGAGTGTGTATGTGTGCATGCACATGCTTTAAGAGCCTTACTTTTATGTTGACCAGGTAGCTGAGCAAGATGCATATCCCAGGCGTTCCCCTCCACCCCCTGTGGCATGGAGTGCTGAGCGACAGCCTGAAGAGTCGAAACCCAGCGCCCTTCATCTATCCCGCTGTTTGCGCAACTTGCCATGTCATTTCTGTAAGTCAACTAATGATTCAGCGTGTCATTTCATGAGTCCTACTACCCCCTTTTTTGCACATTCACGACTTTTT
>JAFLJL010005877.1:0-11895 GCA_018398815.1 Conus ventricosus | reverse complement strand
TGGAATTGTTCTAGCACTCTCGTCTTTGCGAAGAGCATCTCCTGATGAGGATTTCTGCACCTTCGTCTTTGCTCGAGGCGTGCCAAGTTGAAGAGTCGAACGCCTAGGTCAGGTCGATGAAGGCGATGAACAAGGACATGGATCTTGTCTGCTCGCGGCACTTGTCTTGTTGCTGCTTTAGAGAGAATATCAGTCGATCGTCGACGTCGCAGCTCTGAAGCCACACTGTACCTCTGGGTACACTCGTTTGATGATTAGCTGCAGCCTGTTGAGACCGGGTGAAGGGTCTGCCTACGATGCTGAGGAGGGAAATCCGCGATAGTTATTGTAGTCGCTGTGGTACCTTTTGTTCTTGTATAGCGTAGTGATGTTTGCATCGCGCATGTCCTGGGAACGGTCCCTTCCAGCCAACACTGCAGAAAGAAGTTCATGGAGCTAACTGAGGAGAGAACTCGCTTGCAGGCTTTGATGACTTCTAGCGGAATGTCTTCGCTACCTGGAGCTTTAACCACAGGCTTCGAGTCAATGGCTTTGCTGAGTTCCTCTGTGGTGGGTGGGCGTCGAACTCCTTCATGGCAAGCAGGGTTGGTGGGGGTTGGGGAGGGGGTGGGTTGGGGGTCTCGATGGCTGTGTAGGCTCCACCCATCTATCTATCTGTTTGCTGCAGACGGTGAAGGTATCTCCTGAGGTAGATTTAGAGGGGCGATCTTGATGGCACTAGAACCAAAACGCTTTCTTGATGCTTTTGTACATGGCGCGAATGTTGCCGCAGTCGCTGGTGATCTGGATGCCCTGGCACAGGTACAGCCAGTACTCACTTGCGCATTTACGGGCAATCCGCTGAGCGTTGCTGCGAGCTTGACAGAGTGTGACTAGTGTCTTCTTTGAGGGCTCTCTCTTGTGATCGAGGAGTTTGACTAGATTGGAAGCAATGGCAAGCTCCATCTCCACGATTCTTTTCTAACCAGTCTTCATTCTTTCTCACTCTCTTCCCGTAGGTGTCTGAAGCGGATTGGAAGGTGGCATCGCGGATGTGGTTCCACCATGATGAGGCGCTGTCTGTCGGGCAGTCCTCAAAGGCCTTGTCAAGGGCTCTGGCGAAGCGACTGCGCAGTTTTTGCACTGATGTCATGACTGTGTTGATTCGAGGACGTTCCTTCTGCTTGGAGCTGTGGATTCGCTTGAGCCGAATACGCACCTTGCTGCCAATCAGGGAGTGTACAGTGTCACAGTCAGCGCTGTGGTAGCTGTGGATGACAAACGCATTGTTGAGCAAGGGTCTTCGGGTGATCTCGAAGTCCAGCTGATGCCAGTGACGGGATCTGGGGTGCTTCAGGACACTCTGTGGTATGGCTTGGTGAGGAAGGTGTTCGTAATACAGAAGTCGTGGAAAGAGCAAAGCTCAAGTAACCACTGTCCGTTCTCGTTGAGCTTGGTGAGGAAGGTGTTCGTAATACAGAGGAAGGAGCAAAGATCAAGTAACCGCTGTCCGCTGTCCGTTCTCGTTGAGCTTGTCGATGCCGAAGAGGCCGATGCAGCGGGGCCAAGGAGCTATGTTCTGCACCAATTGGAGTATGAAGTCCCCGAGCAAGAACAAGCGTTCCTTTGCAGGTTCCTCTCTGATCTTCCAGATCTTCCTAGAACTCATCATTAACCTCGGCTGTAGAGCAGAGTGTGGGGGCGTAGTCTCTGAGGATGTTTGTTGGTCCAAAAGAGATTGTGAGCCGGAGAGAGAGGATTCGCGCTGTCCCTTTGGAAGGTGGTTTATCTGAGCATAGAAGAGTTTCGCACTGCGAATTCGATGCCATACAGTCCTTGCCAAAAGAACGAGTAGTCCTTCCACCTGAGTCTGCAGATTGAGGGGAGTCTTGTCTCTTGTAGCGGGGCGATGTCAATATCGAACCTCTTCAGCTCGCGGTCGATGATGGCTGCTTTCCTGGCGTCGTTACCTTGCTGGAGGTCGCCAGAAAGGCCAAGACACGTCGTTCTGACGTTTCAGGTTGCCAGCCGCAAGGCAAGTACTTTGATGTTTTTCTTTTATTGCCTGGTGCAGGGTATACAGTCTGCTCTTCGGTCTTTCCCCTGAGCTCCAGGCACCCATTGAAGCAGGCAGACTGTGGTGGGTGAGCACCTTATTGGCTGGAGGCTGCCCGGTTTCAGTCGGGCGGTAGCTGACCAGTGGAACGTAATGGTCCCTTCCATCATAGGGGACATCCCATAGCGCCAGAGCTTACGCCAATACGTTCTGGGCTTATAACCAGTAACCGCTGTCTTCGAGTTGTTTCTGTCACTGAGAAAGGAATACTTGAGTGACCTCTCCAGGGCACAGGCCTGGGCGAAGTGTGTGGAAATCCTGGGGTTCCCAATCACCAGAATTCCCCCTCTTGGCTTTGCTGACAGGATCCAACGAAAATGACAAGCCAGTGCAGTAGGTGCCAGCGCAGTTGCAGGAGTTGCCGGATGGTGTCACAATGTGTCGACCAACCGCCTCAGGGGCTCCCCTCTGGATTTTCATTCAGTGTTTACTCCCTTAGACTTTGTCAATAAAGCTATCTGACCCACAGCTGGTTAAGATAGAATTGGTGTTGCTTGGTAGTGATGATCACATTTTTGGTAATGATGATCCAATTATAGGAGACAAAGGGTTTGACCAAATTATCCTGTTTGCTAAATATTGTGTACATAAATGGAAAAAGCGGTAAGATCAAACTTAACCCCCAACACCTTTTGAAAGAATTTAAAGAACAAATATGAAATTAAAGAATACGTGCACTACATGCAAATGCAATTCACAGAATATCATAAGAAGTGACACCCCTGTCAGAATCTTGTGGAAAGTAGCAGATAAAAATACCACGGTCGAGAAATGTAGATAGTTCCAATATTTTCCACAGATTGTTGTGCTCGTACGATATTTTCTTTGATTACTGTAACAATTCGATGTGTTGATGGAATGCATTGTATCTTAGTTACTAGATAGATTGCTTTTCCTTTACATGTCGTAATGATTAAATGCATTTTTTTAATGTGTGCATAAAACCAAGATTTAAGACGAAAAAATGACAGCGTTACCTTCAGAAATCAAAAGGGGCAAAATGGGCCAGGCACCCTCACAATGCCTGGACGTAAAACGCTGCTGAGCGACTTGCCCTCTGTGGTAGCTGACAGACCTTTTCACTCACTATATTCAGTGATTTCAGGCAGCAGCACGCTCTCCATGTCTGGGTGTGCCAAGGCACAGGAGGGTGAACTGGTCAATTCTTGACATGAAGATCCTTCTCTTTTCCATGACCTGCATAAGTAATGTATGTCTTTTCTGTCGACGTACCCTTTCCATAGCCAAACACTTACCAAACGATCAGGTGCTTCAGCACAGTTCCTTACATCTGTTTAAACAGGAAACAAACCAAGCAGGCATCATTAACAGGCACTAAGCACAGTTCCTTACATCTGTTAAACAGGAAACAAACCAAGCAGGCATCATTAGCAGGCACTAAGCACAGTTCCTTACATCTGTTAAACAGGAAACAAACCAAGCAGGCATCATTAACAGGCACTAAGCACAGTTCCTTACATCTGTTAAACAGGAAACAAACCAAGCAGGCATCATTAACAGAAACTAAGCACAGTTCCTTACATCTGTTAAACAGGAAACAAACCAAGCAGGCATCATTAACAGGCACTAAGCACAGTTCCTTACATCTGTTAAACAGGAAACAAACCAAGCAGGCATCATTAACAGACACTAAGCACAGTTCCTTACATCTGTTAAACAGGAAACAAACCAAGCAGGCATCATTAACAGGCACTAAGCACAGTTCCTTACATCTGTTAAACAGGAAACAAACCAAGCAGGCATCATTGACAGACACTACACTGACCGATAAAAAGCCAACACTGGTGAGCATGTGAATGGAACCGGGCATTGTGTGAAGCTGTGCCACAAATCCAACCACACCTGTGGTGCAAGAGAAGACCACGTTGATTCCATGCATCGATTCTAGGATGTCACTCACTCACTCTCCTCGGGTGTAGTGCACAAATCAATCGATTACGCTGTGGCCACATGCTTAGTAGCTGGAATCGACTTACACTCATGACAGTTCTATAGATGAGTCATGCAGTAACTGAAGAGTTTTGATACATCAGTGCACTTGGAAATCAATGACTTTTATTTGCAGTAAGTGGTGTTTACGTGACTCTCTCCAATCATCAGTAGCTTTTAGGAAACTGTCAAAAAAGAGCCCTAAAGTAGTTACTGGCAGAAAAAGTTTTCATTCAAGTAACCATCCACCATCTCAGACGATCTTATGACTTATTAAATATATCAAGAGATAATGGTGATTATTGTTTGTACCTTAGTGTTGTAAATGACCGAGAAGTCATCTCTCAGAAAACTGGTGTGAGCAAGCCGCATGTGCCCAGCCTGAAGCAATCTCTGAACCCTCTGCCCCCGATCAACAAAGCCAAGGCATGGACAGGGATAGAAATAGTACTGAATTTGTCTCTTTTCTTCTGGATCTCTGCATCCCACTCCTGCTGAAAGACGGTATTATTTCCGTGGTACTGGCACATATGTTAAAGGAAAACAAAAGAAGTAGTAGTAGTAATACTTGTTGTTGTTGTTGTTGTTATTGTTGTTTTTGTTGTTGTTGTTAATGTTGTTGTTATTGCTGTTGTTGTTGTTTGCTGTCATCCACCTCCTCCTCCTCCTCGTCGTCGTCGTCGTCGTTGTCGTCGTCGTAGTAGTAGTGGTAGTAGTAGTAGAAGAAGAAAGAGGAGGAGGAGGAGGAGCAGCAGCAGCAGCAGCAGTAAAAGTGGTATTAGTAGAAGGAGGAGAAGGAGGAGAAGGAGTAGCGACGGTGGTGGTGGTGGTGGTGTAGTAGTAGTAGTAGTAGTAGTAGTAGTAGTAGTAGTAGTAGTAGTAGTAGTAGTAGTAGTTAGCAGCAGCAGCAGCAGGAGGAGGAGTTAATAGAAAGGTTTTCTACTCACAGGAGATATCGGCTCTAAGGAAATGATCACACAACACAGGAGTGGAGATGACTTGTCGTTCCCAATGTTCTTCATAGAAATAACTGTAACTTTTACAGAACAAGATTACGCACACCAAAGGATGGAATCCAGCCCAAAACCATCCATAAATTGCAGACTCCGTGCAATTGGATCAAGCACGATACCCAAGCATTGTGTCTCTCTGTCAATGTTTTTTCAGATCAATTATTGTTTCACCATTCAACACGATATATGGCAGAGCCACTGTTTTGATCTCTCTCTCTCTCTCTCTCTCTCTCGGGGGGCGTTGCAAGATGGCGACTTGTCAACACGGTAAATTTGAGCTCCCTGTTACAATTGGAAATTTAATCGTTTGGTGACCTTCACCACACTGTGACTGTGGTATCCGGATAAATTCCATCAGGGTGAAGGTAAATTAACATCAAATGATAGATGTGAATACCTGGCGAGCAGAATGGGCGTTTTATTTTTCGGTCGCAGAAGTCTAGGCTAAAACAGTGTTTGTGAGTGGTTGACACAGACAGGGACAAGGAAGTGACATTGAGTGATCTCCTCTTGGCAATGGCGGTGTGTTTACTTTCTGTAACAATGTTTTCAGAGTGTGGTTAGGAATGTGAAAGTACTATTATGTGAGAACACAATGAATGCTTTAGCAGTGAGTGTTTCACACATTCACCAAGGAACAGTCTTTCAGGCTGACCCGATGGGCAACATTCCAAAGGAGTACAGTCAACATCACCTGAGTTACACGCTGTGTTCTCAGTGTGTGCTGCAGCACATGTGTGGCTCACGTTGAAACGACTTCTCATCAGTGGAGATATAGAGTCAAACCGGGGCCTGATAAAAAAAAATCAAGACAAGAAGGTAACGATCTAAACCTTGCCGATAAGATGAATCAGATTTTAAACGCCATTGAAGCACAGAAACACGAAAACAGAACAGCAAACTGTGAAAATAGATGAACATGCTGCAAGGGTGAATGCTGACCTGACAGACATCAAAGGTGCGTTGAGGGAGTGGACGAGAGGTGCGAAGCGATCAGTCAGCGCTGTGATATGTTTACAGATAGAAAATCAAAGACTATCAGCAACAGTGCAAGAACTCGTGGATGGATTAAATATCGTGTCAGCAGATGTGGCAGCAACAAAATGTGAAACTAATTATCTTTCAGAGACAGTAGAAAATCTGAAAGATCGAGTCAGTAATATGAATGAAGAAATCGATCGGTTAGAATCTTTATCACGTCGTGAAAACCTTCGATTTTACGGTATTCCTGAGAGCGATGATGAAAATGTCACGAAATGTGTCAGCGCCGTGATTAACACACTGATAAAGTCAGTGGTGACAGGAAGTGGGCTGAAGACGATCTGATCAGAGCGCACCGTGTTGGACAGACAAGACACGGCTCACCGAAGTGATGATCGCAAAATTCCGCAACTGGACTGACAAATTGTTTATTATTAGGGACAGATCATTCAGGGGGAGCCTAGAAAACATTGGCATACGTGTTGCCAATGACCTGACACGTCAGCAAGCAGCCCTCGTTGCACGTGCAAAGCAGGAAAGGAGGTCAGGCAGCCTACTTCGTGAGGGGGAGGATGGTGATTGGCCCGAGACGACCCGACCCACGCACGTACGCAGAGGTCACGGCGGAGGGAACGATGATGGCAGTATCGACAGCGGGTACGGCGGTCTCGCGGACGGTGCGCGCACCTCCGATGGCAACAACGATAGCAGCGACGACAGGGGTCCGACAGTGACTTCAGGGTTGCCGTATGCGGCGAACGAGCGTTGCGGCGATGTGTGCGGTGCCGAGCGGGGCCATCGTGCCAATGTCATCGAACTCCAAGGGGATTCCCTAGTGATCATGTGATTCAGCCAGCCAATCAGCGACTGTTCGGAACGAAGCCAGTCCTCAGTGTGTTAACAGCAGGGGTGGGAGCAGGGCAGGCAGGGGTTTAAACCGGGCTGCACGTGGAGGTGGACACTGATCGTAGAGAGTCGAGAGGTGGGACAGTGCGAGGCAACATGCGACATTCCTACACAGAAGGGGCGTGACAACACATCCCGTTCAAGCCAAAGGAGCTGAGATCTGGCCACAGCCAGAAATAGGACAACGCGCGACCACAGGCACAGGAAATTACATTTCTTAATTACAATGTAGAAAATCTGTTCAATAAAATGCATGATGTTTTCCTTTCTACAGTTCATAAATAAATTTGATTTTGTTTGTCTGACTGAGACGTTTATTGGACCACAGTTTGACTTGAGTAATGTTTTTCCGGGCTTTCTGAATTCAGTTCCCCAGCAAAAAAGCTGTCAGTACATGGACGAGGCTCAGGTGGTGTTTTAGTGCTTATTAAAAACAATATGAAAAGCATGTTGAACGGATAAATGTGATTTCAATAATTTCATAATGATAAAAATTGATAAAGAGTTACTAGATATTGATAAAAATGTAATGTTTATAGCATGCTATGTTCCTTCACAGAGTTCACCTGCATATGCTAACAGTAACCTGAAAGATGGAATCCTTGCCATGGAGACCAGTTGCTTTGTCATACCGAGTTTGGAAAACAAGATGTGTATATAATGATGTGTGTGATTTTAATGCCAGAACTGGGTGTCAGCAGACACGAATAGAGAACATAGATAATTTTACGTTTGGTTTTGCTGTTGATGATGATGATGATGATGATGATTATTATTACGACGATTTATATCTAAGAGGACGTTCTTCAAAAGATTCAGTAATTAATAATTTTGGGCAATCCACTATTGGATTTGTGTGTTCTCTCTTTAACTTAAAAATAGTCAATGGTTCGTTTAATAGTGATGACGAGGTGAATTTACATTTGTAGCACCACAAGGCTGTAGTGTCATTGACTATTTTATTTTGTCAGAAGATTTGCTTCCCTTTTGCGATTTGTTTGTAAATAATTGCTTCTTTCTTGGCACCTCCCAGTTCAGCTGACATGGAAACATGGAGGAAACTATGATGTAGAAAAATCATCAGAAAAGTCAGATGACCGACAGAACAGAGGATAGTTTGGTCGGATGACTTCAAAGACACATTTATACATGAAGTAAGTTCCAAACATTTCAAGGAACACATTGATCATGCTTGTAATAAGATTGAAGAAGATATTGATGACTCTTTGAACATATTTGCAATCGCTTTAAATACAGCGGCTAGTTGTCTCATTAGAACTACGAGTCCTAAAAAATCAAAAGACAACGAGTGGTTCGATAAGGAATGTAAAGAACAAAGAACGCTAGTTGAACGTTTATTAAAGAGTTTCCAAAGAGCGAGGACTGAATCCTACAGGAACCAGCAGAAAGAACTCTATGTAAAGGAGAGAACAAATACACTGATCTTAGACGGGATAAAAAGGGAAATTTGATGAAGCTAGACTTGCAAAGTTAACAAACGCTATCAATGAACCAAAATTATTCTGGAAAACAATGAAGCTTATAAAACAGAAAAAACAGTTTATAATGACATTGGCATCAAACAGTGGCAGGATCACTTTTATAGCGTATTCAATGACTTTGATAACATAGATAACATGGATGGAGAAGATAGTTTATATTTTGAGAATGAAGATCAAGAACATCAAGAGCCTCTCTTTGGACGACTATATAACGAAGGAGGAAATTCAGAATAGCATCAGAAACTTGAAATGTGGAAAGAGTGCTGGTCCAGACAAGATTGTGAATGAAATGCATAAAACATGCAGCTGACAGTATCATTGATTATCTTGAAACTTTGTTCAACAGACTTTTTAATTCTGGTTATTTTCCAAAGGAGTGGTCCAAATCTATAATTGTTCGATTTTCAAAAGAGGGGATGCCAATAATCCAGACATTTATCGAGGGGTAGCCTTGACTAGTGCTGTGAGCAAAGTTTATACTTCCATTTTAAATAAAAGATTAAGTGCATGGGCCGAATGGGAAGAAACAATTATTGAAGAGCAGGCAGGTTTTAGAAAAGATTATAGTACTATGGATCACATATTTACCTTATATGCACTGGCTCAAAAATACTTATTAAGTAACAGAAAATTGTACATTGCTTTTATTGACTTCAAGAAGGCCTTCGATACAGTTAATAGAAATATTTTATGGGATATACTAAAAAAGTCTGGTGTTCAAGGTAAGTTGTATAGGTCATTAAAAGGAATTTATAGTTCAGTTATAGCTTGTGTTAGAGACAAAAGCTTATACTCTGATTTTTTCCATTGTCCACAAGGCGTGAAGCAGGGGTGTTTATTGAGTCCGCTAATGTTTTTCCTTTTTCATTAATGAACTGGCGCGTGAAATAAATAAGAAGGGAAGACATGGAATTACAGTTAATACCTGATGCTGCAGAAGTCTTCCTTTTATTATTTGCAGACGATGTAATCCTTTTTTCAGACACGGTGGTTGGATTACAGAATCAGTTAAATGCATTAAAAGAAGAAACAGACAGACTTAAGTTAGCTATTAATATAGATAAGACGAAGATTATAGTTTTCAGAAAGGGAGGTTTTCTAGCAGCTCGGGAAAAGTGGTGGTTTGGGAATTTAGAAGTGTTGGTAACCAATAGTTATAAAATACTTAGGTTTATTTTTACAACAAAATTAAACATGAGTAAGGGATGGTCAGATATGTGTAGAAAAGGAAAAAGGGAGTGATTGAAATTCTGAGATCACTAAGGAAGTTAAGATGTATTGACCCTACCATCTTTTGGAAGCTGTTTGATACCCAAGTGGAACCAATGCTAACTTATGGTGCCGAAATATGGGGCTTTCTTGAGAATCAATTCATGGAAAAAGTACACACACTAGCAATAAAGCGTTTCTTGAATATCCCTATACATGGTTCTAACAAAATGGTATATGGAGAGCTGGCAGGTACCCTCTGCAGATACGTGCAAAAATTAAATGTATTAGGTATTGGCTTCGTCTAGTTAAACTCCCGTTATCCAGGATTAGTAGGCAGGCATATGCAATTGTTATTATATCAACACGAAAGCGGAAGACTAAACTGGGTTTTTCAGTAAAGAAATTTCTATTCGAAAATGGTTTTGGTTTTGTTTGGAACAACCAGGGAGTCGAGGACGACAAAACGTTTTATTCTGGAATTTAAAGAGCGTCTGATCTCATCCTATCAGCAGGTTTGGCATTCCGAGATGGAAAATAACGAAAAGTATACATGGTTTTTACAGTTTAATAGTGATTTACAGCCTGAAAAAATATTTATTAACAATTACACGGAAATGGCACAGGGACTCATGGCACGATTCCGTACCAGGACACTTGGTCTCGACGCAAGCCAACATTGGTATATAACTGAAACCCGAAAATGCTGTTAGGTGTCCAGTATGCAAAGAAAATAATAGAGAGATGAATTCCACTTTTTCTTTTGTTGTAAAGAATATAAAGATATACGAGGAAATATGATGTTTTAGAACACCGTCTGCAAGGAGGCGTAACTTAGTTGCTTTGCTACAATCAGATAAAACAGAATATATAAGGTCCATGGCAATGTTTATTGCCAAAGCAGTTAGTAGGCGCAAGAAAAAACTTGACATTGCAGCCTAAAACAAAACAAAACAAAAATTTTTAAATGATAACAGAAAGTTAAAAAAAAAAAAAAAAGTAAAATAAAGTATGGCTGTTTTTTCAGCGAATATATTTTCCTAGTGGTTTGAAGGCTTGTTGGTCGCATTTGATGTTGCTTAGGGCCAGGAGCCTTTCGTTCAATTATTGGATTGTTTCATTTTGGAGTCTTTTTTGCCTTTTCCCTTTTTTCTCGATGGTGGTTGTATAGAAGACTGTATTCCCCCCATGTCAAATAGCATGATACTTGCTGATGACATTAAACAGTATTCATTGTCATTGTCATTGTCTTGTCTCTCTCTCTCTCTTCTCTCTCTCTCTCTCTCTCATCTCTCTCTCTCTCTCTCTCTCTCTCTCGTGTGTGTGTGTGTGTGTGTGTGTGTGTGTGTGTGTGTGTGTGTGTGTGTGATGTGGTGGTGGTGGTGGTGGTGGTGGTGTGTGTGTGTGTGTGTGTGTGTGTGTGTGTGTGTGTGTGTGGCTGGCTGGCTGTCAGGCTGTTTCTGTCTGTCTGTCTGCCTGCCTATCTATCTGCCTGTAAATCTGTCTGTTTGTGTGGAAGAGGGGGGGGGGGGGGAGGGGGTAGGAACAGCTTTGGATAAAGTTTTGGCACATGAAGTGAATGTCCTGTAAGATGAAATGTAAATCATCAAGACTCGAAGGCCTACAGCAATGCACGACTTCTTGTGCAGAGTTCTGTAATGAGCACACCGTTGACTATAGTTATAGCTTTAGTCTTGACTTGTATCATTCTTCCCTCTTCTGTGATATAACCTATTTTAGTGCATGGAATGTTAACAGTGAGGACATACCTTGTAGAATGTCATTGGTTACAATAACATGCTGGCTTGCATTAATGACAAACGTTTATGGATTATCGTCAAATGTGATTTGTACACATGGGTATCATTTCCATTATTTTAAACACATTCCAGAATCAATTTATTGTTTATAAGACGCAAATCAGAACACAATTGTTGCGTGCTCTGGAATGGGGCTATATATCGTCTTTTTGTTTCGCTTGTAATACCATACATTCGGGATGTTTGTTTAGAATGTTCAGTAAAACATCTGGATTACGAATAAATATGAAAAAGGAAATCCCTCTGTTGTTGTTTGAATCATTGTGGATAGTTGTTAGGAGGCTGTACACATCTGTCTGCATTTGCTGTATCCTGGACAGAGATGCCAAACAGCACCGTACAACAACCACAAACGAATCAATTGATGCGGACAACAAAGGTATAGGGGATGTGTGTATTCTTGAGGGGAAATACCTAAC
>JAFLJL010005876.1:2500-16941 GCA_018398815.1 Conus ventricosus | reverse complement strand
ATGTGTGTGTGTGGTGGAGAGAGAGAGGGAGGGGAGAGAGAGAGAGAGAGAAGAGAGAGATGAGAGAGAGAGAGAATGGTTAAAAAAAACTACAAACACCCGGAGTCAGTGCAAAAATATATTTCGCTTTATTCAAAGCTTCTTCAGTTGCAACCATGGACCGAACTCAAAGAGAGAGAGAGAGAGAGAGAGGAGAGAGAGAGAGAGAGAGAGAGAGAGAGAGAGAGAGAGAGAGGAACAGAACAAAGAATGAAAGACAAGAGAAAACTACGAACATACACTTCGCTGAAGACTGGGATGGAACTTTATACTGAAAGATCCCCGACATCCCGGGGAGAAAGTGGTAATAGGGAGAGGAAGGGGTGGGGATGGTGTACCAGATGGAAGAACGCTCATATCAGGCTCATTACGTGATGTATTGTGACGTATGACCAAAAAAAATTCCCCCTCAAAGTGCCTCCTGTGTCAAGCATCTCTAACCAGGGATGGACAAACCCGTGCCAAACAAACAAACAAAAGCACACGGGTAATACAAAGTGTTGTCCGGATGCGGCCATTGGTTTTTTTGTTTGTTTTTTTTGTTTGTTTTTTTGTTTTTTTCTTTCAAAGAAAAAGAAATGGGATTTACAGGTTATGCTCAATGCTGGAAAACCAATAAAAGCATTCCTCGTCTAATAGGATCTGATTGAGGCGGCTGGAAGGAAGAAGAAGTAGTAGTAGAAAGAAGAAGAAGAAGAAGAGGAAGAAGAAGAAGAAGAAGGAAACCATCCACACCCTTCCACACCCGGAAGCCCAACAAACATGACTTTCTCGCCAATCAAGGCCAGTAACTCTCCCCAGATGGCGTTTCTCCCGGAAGTGGTGCTGCACGCGAGATTGTGATATTTCCCTCCTCACTGGCCTGGAAAAGAGGAGAGCGCAATGTTTTACTCATCTCTGCATAAAAACTATCCCCCGAGCCAGCACCCCACACTGGGACCAGTGTGCGCCACCCAAGTTGGACGCAAAGGAAAGGGTGGGGGTGGGGCGAGGAGGGGCCGGGGCTGGGGGGTAGGGTGGGGGTGGAGGTGGAGGGGGGGAGGGGGGGGGGGGACCGGGGGTCTGAAAACGGGGGCTGCTGAGGAAACGAGAGAATGAGAGAGAGAAGAGAGAGACAGAGAGAGAGAGAGAGAGAGACAGAGAGAGAGAAGAGAGAGACAGAGAGAGAGAGAGAGAGAGAGAGACAGAGAGAGAGAGAAAAAGACAGAGACAGAGACAGAGAGAGAGAGGGTGGGGTGGGGTGGGGTGGGGGGGTGGGGTGGGGGCGAGGAGCGGGGAGTGGTGTGTGTGTGTGTGTGTGTGGGTGTGGGTGTGGGTGTGTGTGTGTGTGTGTGTGTGTGTGTGGTGTGCGTGTGTGCGTGCGTGCGTGCGTGCGTGTGCGTGTGTGTGTGTGTATGTGTGTGCGTGCGTGCGTGCGTGCGCGCGCGCGCGCGCGCGCACGCGCGTGTGTGTGTGTGTGTGTGTGTGTGTGTGTGTGTGTGAAAAACGGGGAAAGAAGATGCTAGAATGGAGCGGATGGAGAAAGTGATGCTGAGTTATATGGGAGAATGCCGATTGGGCATTTGTTGGATTCAGCTCTGAGAGAGGGAGGGATATACGGGTGTGGTGTGTGTTGCTTTATTACTTACTCTCTTACACGTGGAGCAGACTGAATGCGCTTTCTTTTAGTGTGAAGGGAGTAATCAACGATGATTGTGATCATATCATTACGAAAGACGACATCTATTCAAAACACTGGACACATGAAGAAACACAAAACCAAAGTTTTAACACCCCCTCTCCACCACCACTGCTCTCTACCACCTCCACCTCCACCCACTGCTTCCTTCCCTGTTCTTTACAGCCTTGAGATGGTCATTGCAATCGTCTGCTTCTTCACTCATCCAGGTGGGGATGTCGTAGGCTCTTTCAGTACAAGTTGTATCCCCCACCTTAAAAAAAAAAACCAACCAAGATGCATATAAACGTACTCCCAGTAAGTAGTACCCCCCCCCCCCCCCCCCCCCCCCAAAAAAAAAAAAAAAAAAAAAAAAACACAACAAACAAACAAACAAAATGTGTATATACATAAATCACCATAACATTTTCTCCCCTTTTGGTGGTAGAAATTTTGTATGTAAGAGAAAAGAAATGAACCAGGGTCGCCCGTGCGACAGGCGGGTATACTAACCACTATACAAACGAGTAGCTTACAAAAATTTGCTTACACTTAGGTTTATAAACCGTTATTGCAGGTTTATAAACCATTATTGCTTAAACTGTACATCACAAAATTATCATTTACAGCCCTTAGTAACGGCTATTCTGGTAAAATAAAACACCGGGCATCATCCGTGACCCATAATGAACATATCTACAAATTTTCAGAAAGATCGGCCAGGCAGTTTTGTCTGGAGAGAGTGGAACACATTTTGACCACGGACGGACGGACAGACAGCACAAAGACAGACAGCATTTCTTCCTTCCCATTCTAAAGTACTCCCTGTTCTATAAGAACTGGGAGTACAAAAAGTTCTGTTTAAGATTTTCTAACTCTGTCGTTGTATCTCCCTGTGGGAAGGTGTTAGGCTTTTTCAGTACAAGCTGTCGCCCTACCTTAATTTTCTGCTTAATAGATTTCCTCTTTCATGTGGCTCTTTCTAACTCTTCCCTTGTATCTTCTTTGTACACATTTTTTCTTCTTTGTTTCTCTTTTCTCTCTCTCCTCTCTCTCTCTCTCTCTCTCTCTCTCTCTCTCTCTCTCTCTCTCTCTCTCTCTTGGGTGTGAATTGTGACACTGACTGAACAAGTCGACTTTCACGGCGCTCCGTTGTTTTTTGTTTACCTTGGCGTCCTGTATCAGTTTCCAGTACTGTCACTTTGCAAGTAATTGGGACTAGTTGCATGCCTTCGTGCCAACTGAGTTTTAGGGTGACATGTGGCACCTTTCTTCCTGTCGACATGAACTTTAAATTGGAAAACGGGCCGTTCGAAAAGCCGCCATAAGCTTCCTGCCATATTGACACCCACACCCCGTAAAAATTAGACGGTGTCTTTCTTGGGACTGACCCTCTCAACCTGTTTTGGGCGTACTCCTTTTAGTCTGAGGTCGGGGACGTGGAACGTCATCCTGGCCCTCTGCAACCCCCCCTGAGAAGACAACTCTGGGACGCTGAAGGCCATGCTGACCAGCACCCAGCGCGGACAACCAGGACAGTGTAGGATCTCTTCCGCAGACCGGCCGCAGCGACCACCTCTTCCTCCCTCAGGCGCGGGACCCCCCCTCGGAAGAACCATCGAGAGCAGAGTTGATGGAATGTTCTGCAGAACGTGCTGTCCACATGACTGTAGTTTGACAATGTTGATAATTTCACGATCTTGAAGAAAAGTGTTCGGGCGCCTGCAGTCTGATTGAGAAATTCTGATAGAGAGGGTAGCGGATTTGAAAAGAGAAAATGAAGATCTCCAGAGCTAACGCTGATCTCCTGAGTAAATTGAGCAGTTAAGTGAAAGAAAGACTGATGATTAGAGGGAGGTCAAAACGAAATAATCTTATTTTTTATAGCAACCTAGGGACCAGATCGAGACAAACGATGACTGTGAAAAGAAAGTAACATTCTATGTTGACTTGATAAGCTAAACGTGTACTAAGAAAAGAGTTCGACAGATTTCACTGACTCGGTGCCAAACTGACTCTCCCATCCATCGCTTGCTGCAACCTTTTACAAGGACAAAGTACATCCTAAATAAGAAAAACCTGAAAGGCAGCACAGTCTTAGTGGGAGAAGAGTTCACTTCCAAGGTCAGGGATATCAAGGCGAGGCTTTCATCACACTTGAAAAAGCTAAGAGCGTACGGGATAGAGAGCCACCATGATCCTTTGATCATCAATGATTCGACGGAAATCTTATTTCCTTGAATGGACATGGAGGGCTCAAGGACTCAAGATAGGGTTGGCCGGCCAGTTTCCTCTTCCTCATGCTTGCATTAAAATAGGGGGTTCAGGAAAATGCAGGAACAAACCGGTAACCTCGCCAACAGCATAGGCAGGGACATGATGTTCATGTTGCATTGCCTGGTGAGTTGCATTAACCTACCAGAGCCAGTTGCGGAAATCCCCGTGACGTGCATGAGGGAGAGAGCGAGAAGGGAGAAGAGTGAGTGTGCATACAAGGAAAACAAACCTTTTTCTTTTTTGTTATGGAATGTTAATGGCATAAAGTCTAAACTTTGCCCGATCCAGATTTCTTTTCTTTTCTTTTTAAGTATGATTTTGACTTTCTTGTTGAAACATTTCTTGATGAGTGGAATTAGATACCGCTATTTTTGACTATGATTGTTTTTGCAAACCTGCTGTCAAATTCAGTAACAGGGGAGAGCATCCGGTGGAATTGTTTGTTTTGATAGAAAAGATATCTCTCCCTTTGGTAAAAGCTATAGAGTCAACCACTCCCAATTTTAGTGTATTCATAATAGAAAAAAATATTATTTGGTACAGGAACAAAGACGTATTTTGTACTTTTGTTGCTACATTTCATCCGGAAAAATTCTCCTTTGTTACACCTTTTTAGATGTGAAAAATGGAATCGGTTTTACTTGAAGATTGATTGCTATAATTATTGTTAAGAATATGTTTAATGTATGTCATAGATTAATGAGATTGAATAGCAGAACATCCATAATTTCTCCAGATTTTTTCGGGAAAAAACATTTTAATAGACAATGTCCATGTCAATCTCTCGTAAAATCGTAACTCCGGAAGACTGTCCATTATATAATTACGGGAAAGTTGATGTTAAATGTATTCACTGCCTTTATTATGGGTATCATAATGGTATGTAATGGCACCTGAGGACCTACACATACAAATCTGATTCCTGCTGCAGTGTCGTTGATTAATTTTAATTATTTTCTAGCGATCTTCTTGCTGTGGTATATGAACTCATGTAAATTTCAAGTTTTAGACCTCATAAACTCAGATCACATGCCTGTTTCATTCATGAGTTCTCCTTCCAAAGAAAATGTTGTTTTCAATAATGAACAAGAAAACCATGTTAAGAGAAACTTGTATGGAATAAACAGATGTGTGCTTAATCGATTTCAAGAACTTTATAGGGTAGATGTTGTTAGAACAAAATTGAAAAATGCATAGAAATGAACAATCCCACGTAAATGAACTTTGAACATGTTTAATGAGGTGTAAATGAAAGAGCAAGTGTAGAAGACAGCCAATACGTGTCAATAAGAAATCACAGATGCGATGATAGGTATGATAAGAGTGCCGAATCATACACCAAAAACTAGACAATTTAGTAAGAATTACTGTCGTACTCATGATCCACAAGATAGATGGCTTATTGTATAGCAAGGCGAGAATACAAAAAATTGTTAAAAAGAAAGGAGAAAAGAGTATAATAAGTTCGTAATAAGAATAAGTAGATTTCCCTCAGTTAAATGCAAAAGACATCTGGAGACTGCTCGGCAAGTATCATTCAAAAGAAAAAAACCGAAAAAAGAAAAACGCGTTTTTTGGTTTCATTTTAAAAAATTTTTGTTGAAATAATGTTAATGCGTTTTAATGAAGAAGTGGGGATGCATGTAATAGTTCATTTAACGTCCGTATCCAAGAAAGGGACTTTTACTATTAGAAATAAAAAAGCAAGTCAGCTGCCCAGATGGTCTTTTGGGAATATTTAAACCCAACACAAGGGGCTGGCTTTTTTTCATAAATTATTTTAAAGTTATTTAAGAGGGCTTGTACCCGGATAAGGGGTGTGAATTTTTAATTTTGCCTATTTTTAAAAAGGAGAGTGGACAACCCCAAAAATTATAGAGGAATTTTTCCTTATGACATTCATAAACTTTTTGGGGAATTAATATGGAAATACAAAAGGGTTGATGAGAAAATAAACCCGGGGGAACACATGCGGGAAATTAAAAAAGGGTTTCGCCCGGGGGATCCATGTTTACCTTGTGGCACTTACCCAAAAAGCGTTTTCTCGTAAGTAACTATATTTCTTTTATAGTTTTCCCCAAGGGGCTTTTTGATTCAATAAAATAGAAATAACTTTGGCCAAATTCTACAAAAAATGGTAATGGGGAAAACTCTTGGTGTATTAAAAGCATGTAAATTTTGTAGACTAGAGCCCGTGTGGGGGTTTTAAACTGCAGATTTCTTTAACGTAACGGGAGTCAGACAAAGATGCAGATCCAGTTTTATTTTCTTTGTTTATAAAAAAAAACTAGCTATAGAATTATCAAAAGGTAGACGGGGCCTTTTTGCTCTTATACCTAGAGTTTTTTATTCTCTTTTTTTGCTGATGAAATTATTTTAAAATCAAAAACGCCTGTGGTCTACAACCAGTTGAATAATTTACGAGGCTGCTGGACACTTCTTTTAAAAATTTAAATATCAAAAAGAATATCATTTTTTTCGAAAGGGGCTTCGGTAAAGGGGAAAAGGGTTTATATATTTTTAATATCCCATTTTAATGCTAAAATTTTTTGGGGTTAATTTTCCACCGTTGAGTTTCAAGTGCTTGAAAAGATTTGGCAAGTAGGAAAGGGGAATGCTTTTACATTATTAGAAAAAATTTTGTTTTTTTGAATAATACACCTTTAAGGAACAGTTATTGATACCCAAGAAGGCCCGTTTACTTTAAGCTCGATTTTGGGGCTTAAACAAAGCTGCAATTGTTCAATCTTTTTCATTTATTTGCTCAAAAAGTTTTTTGGGGTGTAAAAAACGTCCCCGAATGGAAAAAAAAAAAAACTAATCCCACCCAAATTTGTTTTTATCTGCTTTAATTGCTTTCGATTTGGGGCTTAATTATTTGAAAATGTGAACGAAAAAAATTTCCCCAAAAAACCTACAATATGCTTCTTGATATACCAAAGGGTAAAAATAACTGGGCCTCCAAAGTTCGTTTGTTTGACAGAATAGGGTTTTTGGATATGTCTGGTTAAATAGGATGGGAAATTCAAAGCTTTTATAAGTATTTTCAGACAACGTTTAAATAGTTTGTACATGGCAAAAAGGGGTCTCCAAATTTTCCAATAGTATAGATTAGTTTCTATACCAATTTTTTGCGGTGCATGATTTAAAACCTATTTACCGCTAAATTTTGAAACATTTACATATGTTACAACACGGTTTCGTTTAGAATATCAAATTAAAAGGCACCTTTACAGATACAGAAGGGCTAACAACGGGGACTGTTTTGTCCTTATGAAAGTACACGAAGATAAATACATTTTTTTTCTTGCTGTCCTGCTTTGTAGCTTTCGTGAAAAGTTCATAAAACCCTAAGTATTATAGTCAACCGGTTTTTTTTAAATTGTGTTTATTAATGTCTTCCATCATTTGAAGTTTTTAAGGGTTTTCAATTTTTCTTTCAAAAGCATACAAGTTTAGAGAAACGCCACATCTTAGATTTTTTTCGATCCCATTGCTATCTTTGTTAATCACAACTACGCGCTTCAATGCTCTTTTGTTTTTTACATTCCCCCCATAAGGGCCTTGGGCCCAAAAGAATTAAAGGGGGTTTAAAACCGAATCCCCAACCGATTTCTCTCTCTCTCTCCCTCTTTTATTAACCATTCACGCCCGTCTAAGATCTTTTCCCTTTTTGCCCAAATTTTTCAGTTTTAAAACCTGCTAGGGGTTTATTTTTTTGGTTTTTTATCGGGTTTGGGAAATTTAAAATTTTGCATAAGAAAATGCTGTGATTCTCTGTCTATGTGATTACCTTGCTTTTTCTCTTCTCTCCCCTCCCCTTCTCTCTCTCTCCTCTCCTCTCTCTCCCCCTTTTCCCCTCCTCTCTCTCTTAAAAGGGGGCAGGGCCCCGTATGCCCCCTTTTCGGTCGGCGGGCTATAAAACATTACTTCCCTCTGTCCTCCTTTTGTCTGTTTTTTTCCTCTCTCTCTCTCTCTCCCCCCTTCTTTCCCCTCTCTTCTCTCTCTCTCTCTTGAAATTTTAAATGTTTGGGTTTTTAAAGGGGCTGTACAATTTTCCACTGGGGGTTTCCTGGGGGACAATAACAGTTCGGGGCATAATCAAATGTAATGATCAACAACAAGGTCAGCACCTTTACAATTCAGCTGGGGCAAGCAAACATCGGCCCCATGGGACATCGGAAAAAAAAATCCGTATTCAAAAACTTTCTACAATACCCTTAGGTTTTTTTAATCTATATTTCACTTATTGGGGGAAAACTTGCAGTGCCCGGGGATTTTTTTTCTATTCTGTACTGGAAACAAGTGTTGGCAGAAATCAATAAATAAGATTCAGATCCCGCTACATACACACAAACACACACACACAAAAACCCCACACAACCAACACCACCACAACACACACACCACACACCGCGGAAATATATCAACAATTTACGCACTTTTTTCTTGTTAAGATGCATTCTCCGAAAAACCTCCTTTATTCAGGCTGGCCCCTTTTTGGTTCTTTTCTGTAGCAAATGTTCTTAACAACAAAAACCATTCAACATTCATCAATATTTAAATAATTGCCCTAAGGGTTTTTTTTTAGGCTTCGAGATTTCCACAAAGATTTTTCCCCAAAAAAAAAAACCTGACTGTACTGTTCATTCACACAAAATTTTTCCCAAGTTTTAATCTCCTTTTACTATTTTACTAAAAAATATTTTGAAACCCAAAGAGCAAATCAAGAGGCGGTGGTCGGTTTAATACGGCAACAACCGTGTTTTTAAAATAAACACGGATGTCATAAAAGGCATTGGAAAAAATAAAATAATCGTTCACGCTACAAATTTTCACGATATATTTAGCGACCTTCCGGTCGCCATTACAAAACCACCAATAACTTACAGCAAGGGCATGCACATATAATCAAAAATTTTCCGTAAACAGTAAACAAGTGGGGTAATTTTTTTCTCCCCTAAAAAACTAACACGACAATTTTATTCAAACTGGCACAGCCTTTAAAAATTAAAAAGCAGACAAATACATAAAGAACACTAATAGGGGGGGAAAAAAAAGGGGCAGGCCAAAAAAGAAATTCCCTTTAGTAAGGGCTTAGCAAAGTTTTGGGCTTTAAGGGGCGGGGGGGGGGGGGGGGGGGGGGGGGGGGGGGGGGGGGGGGGGGGGGGGGGGGGGGGGGGGGGGGGGGGGGGTGGGGGGGGGGGAATTGAAGATGGAAAACTGGAAAAAGAAATTAGAAAAAATGTTACAAAATGAAAACCTTTACTAGCTCAAAGGGAAAACATCGCAACCCCTTTTTTAAGGGAGATAATTTGTATTTTCCCGCCCTTTTTTCCCCCCCCCTATTTGATTGTTCGCTTTATTGTCACTTTATTCAAGTTTAAAAGGCTGTGCAGTCTTGAATAAAAGTTACTCTTTGTTAGGTTTTCTTATGGGAACAAAAATTACCTCACTTGTTTACTGTTTATTGTTTATTGTTCCCTGCCTCACTTCATTTCCAACAATTTTCCGTTAGTGTTTCAATGTGTATCTTGAGAATGACGATTACAATATTCAGTGCTGTCTCGAAAATGAGGTATGTCATCGTTATCTGGCCGAGGCGGAGAAACAGTGGAAATACGGCTGTTCAGATCACCACAGATCATTACATAAACGTCCAGAGTTAGCAATAAATCAGTCAGACAATCTTCAAGTATTGCAATCCCCTGATCGTAACCAAAATAATTATAGAACGGAGAACTTTCCGGTGGTATGTACACACATAGGTATAGAACGTCACAAGAACACCCAAATAATTACTTAACAAGAACAAAAGCACACATCTTTTTATATTTAACATCTAAATGACCTACGAATGGACAAAACTTCTTTTTTTTTATTAAGCAAATTATGCTCCCTGAATTTCTCCGTTTACTAGTACATTTTACAGAGGGTTTACAATGCAGTTCAGATTCAGCGAATAAACAAGAATCCCAGACTTTCTCAAAAGTTTCCACCAGACAAACAGAATCCAAAGAAGAAACATATAGCAAAAAAATAATTAAACATATATTTTGAGTGTAAACCATTAACATTCCAAGACAGAAAGGATAAAGATCTCATGGTATATACGGAAGATTAATTAGAATATGAAAATGGCTCCAGAGTATTGTCTTCAGAGGAAACGGAGTTTTGCATTATCATCATCCGAGTCAAGGCCTTCTCCCGCCCTCTCCATGACACCAAACGAGGCACGAGAAACAAAACAAAAACACGTGCGAGAGAGAGAGAGAGAGAGAGAGAGAGAGAGTATGCATGTTTATGAGGATGATGTATCATTGATGAGAGAGAGAGAGAGAGAGAGAGAGAGAGAGAGAGAGAGAGAGAGAGAGAGAGTGTGTGTGTGTGTGTGTGTGTGTGTGCATGTTTATGAGGATGATGTATCATTGATGAGAGAGACAGACAGACAAACAGACAGACAGACAGACAGATAGAGAGAGAGTATGCAAGTTTATGAGGAATGGATGATGTATTATTGATGAGAGAGAGAGAGAGAGAGAGAGAGAGAGAGAGAGAGAGAGAATGTGTGTGAAGATGGTGTATAATGTATGAAGAGAGAGAGAGAGAGAGAGAGAGAGAGAGAGAGAGAGAGAGTCGGGGGGTGGGGGGAGAGAATGTGTGTGAAGAAGAAGTATTGTGTATAAGAGAGAGAGAGAGAGAGAGAGAGAGAGAGAGAGAGAGAGAAGATGACGTGTCATATATGACGTTTAGATGTATGACGTCATGTTCGTGATGTTTTCTGCTTAGCTTCCGCGTGTCTTTACGCGGCTCTTCCGCCCAGCCTTTAAGCAGGCCAGCAGGTCAGAAAGTTGGCAAGATTTCTACAAAATGATACTGGTTGACAGGGTGTGCTTATGTTGTTGTTTTTTTCTCCACAGTACGTTTCCTCCACTCTGCAGATTTATACGTTTCTGACAGCAGTAAAAGTGTGCCACCGGTCGAGAGTTCACAACGGATTTTCAGGCGCCCTGTCGTGAAAATATGGGTCCAGCTGATGTGCTTGTGTTACTAGTATGCCGAAGCATTTCAAAAAGTTTGATTTTTTATTGAAAAGCTGTTTTTGCTGTAGAATAACAAAAGCTCAAATTCTGGGATGTCCTGTCACGAAATTTGTTCTTCATCACGAGCAGCTGAGAAACTTGATTTTGTTTTTCATTTTTTCATTGTTGTCTTGCTGGATTGCTTCATAAATCTTGTGAATAAAATGTGACAGTGTTGTTTGAAAAAAAAAAAATCGGTGAAAAACAGGAAGGCTTGCAAAATTACACAACTACTCAGCAAAGTGGGCTGCTACATGCTCTGCGATATACCACAACCACAATCTTGGTCAATATGTTTTGCATTGGCAAAGAAAACAATGATTCTGTGTCACTCACACACACACACACACACACACACACACACACACACACACACACACACACACACACACACACACACACAAACGACCACCACCACCACCACCACCAACAACAACAACAACAACCACTGAAAAACGAAATATATCAAAATCTAAGCCACTGCTCGTGTTAGAGAGTCTTGTTTGAAAAGATACATAACCTCGATGAAACATGTTTTGAAAATGTAAAAACATCAGTTCAGCTCTTAGTCAATGAAAAGTATCGTCAATTTTTTTTTTTTCAATTTCAAAACCAGAGTACAGTCCATCTGATCTCGGCTGTACTTCCATTTTGACTTTGAGTCCTATTTTCGTTTCAATCTAAGAATTAATGACATAGACAATACACTAGATCATTAATTGGTATACGACTGAAGAATTCTTTCTCTCTTTTTTTTTTTCCTTTTCTTCTCTTGGCCTACTCAAAGCCAGAGCAGTTATATGATATGGAAAGGGAAGTTCCAGCGGGGATGCAGAGGTAGGGTAGGTGGGTGCCCCCCCCGGTGGGATTACAGGGGGGGGGGGGGGGGAGCAACCTAAAACACACACACGCGCGCGCGCGCACAAACACACACACACACACACACACACACACACACGCACGCACGCACACACGCACGCTCGCACACACACACACACACACACACACACACACACCCCACACACACACACAGCAACAACAGCAACACGCCGCTTTTGTCAGCCATGATGGGGAGGGGCTGAGGAGGAAGGGAAGAGAAGGCCCAGAACCCCTGCCCACCCCACCCCCCTCCTCCCCATTTACCCACCCCGACCCGGTTCTGCCTACTTGTAATTGTCATTGATAAGAACCGAAAACGAAAAGCACGCGCATTACGTCAAAACGTCGTGATGAATTGTAGAAATTGTGGTGGGGTCAAACAGATGTTGCGTGGAACAAACGTGGGCGAGGAAGAAGGGGTGCGGAGGGGGGGGGGGGGGAGTGGCGGAACAGCAGGAAGTGGGAGGCCTTACGTGAGGAGGGGGAGGGGGGGGGGGGGATGTGACGTTACATGGAGAACGCATCGGCCTCCTAGAAAACAGGAGGGCGAGGTCTTTTTGAGCGAGAACGAACTTGCATACTGCAGCCCCCCCCCCCCCCCCCCCCCCCCTCACTTTTCCTGCATACTCTACAAATATCATTTTATAGATAAAATACATATTCGGGGGGGGGGGGGGGGGGGGGGGAGTGCAGTTTTTTTAATCGGTGCGGAATTCATTTCGATATCTACACTAAATGAACTTTCAACATTTCCATCGCTTTCCTTCTTTGGAGATGTAGCTCCATTTGGAACCGAAAACCCCCTGCACCATTAGATCCATAATTTCACTGTAGATAATAGTGCACAATTTAACCGCCAGATCAACCAAAACGGCGCTCTGACACGTGACGAACCCCACAGGAGGAGATAATCCTTTTTCGACAGGAAGAGTTCTTCTCCTTCTAGGTCCCTGTGTAAAAGCAATGACTATTCATTAGTTCTTCACCTAAGCGGGTCACGTATGACCGGAGAGCGGTGTGCAAAACAACAGCTAACGTACATGCACGCTTATTTTTTGGAGACCTGTTGGCCATGATCTGTTAATTACATTGAACTAATTAATAAGTATTTTTCCTCTTCGTATCGCCCACATACAGTTGTCAACATTATGCTCCGTAATAAACGCATCGCGCAGCAGCAGCCAGCACAGTCGAAGTGCACAGCAATGCCTTTAAAAAAAAAAAAAAAAAAAAATTTAATCAATTTTTTAAAACATTTTTTTCCCCCTTTTAATCTAAAAGAATTTTAAGTATCGAAACTGAATTCATCTGTCAAAAAAATGCCAATGATCAAATCGGAGTTTTACGACAGAAATAAAGAACATAGCCAACTAGGTCAACCATGCCACGTAAGCAGTGGTTGTGCAACCATTGCCTGAACGCAGGGAAAGATTTATCTCCACCAGTACTCGTTGCGATATGTATCTGTAAAAAGTCACAGAGAACTTACCGGTGATCTGGAAGTTTGTTCTGCAGAGCAAATCGATGACGGCAAATACTGGATGGAACACTGCTCGAAAACCAGGTCTGGAACTTGACATTAATTGCCAGATTAGCACAAATTTCAAACAATCACAGACGGATTCTGATAACTCGAAGAAGGTTCCTGCTGTTGGTTCCTAACAGAGACCCCACCGCTTACACCATTCAAAAGGAAGATGCTTCCTGGGTGGCATTTGTCACTGATTAACGAAAAGTGCTTTATTCTCTCCCCAGCTGTCAACTTCAATTCCCTTCCGTTCTTATCTTGGTCTGGTGGCTAAGTCTCTGAGATTCGAGCAGACAGCTGTTGTTCTCATTAGATGCTGCACAAGAACATTAGTTCACCCATGTATCATATTTCTGCTTGCACTACCATGGGGGAAAGGGGGGATGGGGTGGAGGTGGTGGGGATCAAAGCACAGGAGGAGCGACCGAATGATGCTGCTGGAAGAGAAGAAAATGCATCAGCTTCATTTGTTGAGACACAAAACAAACAAAAAACAAAACAAACAAACAAACAAAACAAAAACAAAAAAAAAGCGAAATTAACAAGCAAAATTCGTCAGCTCTGTGTTGTAGGAGGTAACACAAACATCACTGGGCAAACAAATGCTGACACAGGCAAGGAGATACTTGTGTGTGTGTGTGTGTGTGTGTGTGTGTGTGTGTGTGTGTGTGTGTGTGTGTGTGAGAGAGAGAGAGAGAGAGGGGAAGGGAGGAGGAGGTGGTGGTGGTGGTGGTGGTGGTGGTGTGTGTGTGTGTGTGTGTGTGTGTGTGTGTGTGAATGAGGGGAATGGGGGCCCATGGGCAGACATTTAAGATGGGAATGACAAATTTGAAAAGAAAACTTTTTTTTTTTCTACCAGCAGGGCGTTTAACAGTCTCCTGATCTAAATTTCAGCAACAAATTACACAACATGATAACGGTCTTTTAATACCTAACCTTAAAACTGGGAGACTGATCATTCTTGCGCGTTGGGAATAGA
>JAFLJL010005875.1:5000-7500 GCA_018398815.1 Conus ventricosus | reverse complement strand
ATTCCAACAAATCTGAAAGAACTCCAACAAATTTGATATCAGACTCTCGGAAAATGGCTTAATCATGTTATAGGAAAAAGGATCTGAACCAGTGGATATCTTGCCTGGCTTTATGCGTTTAAGTGCGAAACAGACTTCTTGCATTGTTAAATTGTGTTAATATATTAAAATGTTACTTTTTATGTTAAGCTGCTCAATGTTTTGGTTTTTATCCTCAAAATCCTTTCTACGAATTTGTTCGTCTGGGATAAACACTCAGTCTGACTCATTGAAGCAAAAGTTTCTGCTAATAATTCAGCCTTTTTTTTGTTAGTTCTATAAATTTTATCATTAACATGCAGAGCAGGCTGAGGGGGATGAATGTACCCTTGATTTTTTAATTTCTTTCCATAATTTAAAACGTCATGTGGATGTTTGAACAGTCATGATCAAATTACCATAATACTGTTTTTTTTTTCAAGAGCTACTGCTCTATTACTATAGTTATTAGGGAATTTTATATTTACTGTGGAGTTCATTTATTACTTGGGGTGGCTGTGAATTTACGACTATTCATCCAGTTTTGAAATGCCTCTGTTTTCATTTTTACGGCTACTCACTTTAGGAGTTCCACCAAGGGTTTGAAGGCTCTCTTGGTTGGTCTTTAAACTTAATCTTTGGAATGGCACAATCTGCTGCTCTCAGTATGAGATTTCGTAATTCTACATAATTTTTTTCAAGATTTCTATTGATTCTATGTTATGATTAAAAATTTAGCTTAAGAGAACCAGTAATTAGAGTTTGGCAAAAAGGTCCCAGTTTAGCTTTATCTTCGTTGTATTTTGTATGTCCGGGGGTATGCTCAGTTCTCTCTGGACTCACCAAGTCTGAACTTCAACAGGAAGATGGTCACTACCCAGTGGTGATGAATGACATTCCAGTACAAAGTGGAAAAAATACCCGGAGTTACTAAGGACAAATCAATTGATGAATTTTTCTGATCAGAACGATCACAATTCTGGTAAAAGAACCGTATTCGTATCGTTAGATTAGCATTTACTATAGTGTTTGCAAGATATTCATTATTGTTTGTGATATTTTTAGAATTTCCGGACCATAGAGCATGATGGGAATTGAAATCACCTAGATTACCCACTCTTTGTCTGAATCTAAATCAAACAACCAGTCGGCTTCCTTCTTGCTTTCACCATCTGGGGGAATTAAAAGTTTACAACTTGTAAACTTTGGCCCTTGATATTCACTGCTATACAGCAGGGGAAAATAAGCGTTTGTCAGTCGAGTTACAGGGTGTTTAACAGGTTGGTAAAAAATTTTTCACGACACATATATGGCAGCTTTTTTTTAGTATTTTTCTTCACTGCATTTGTCACTGGAGGGAAAATAGTATCCGGGAGTTGTGGTAAACATTTTTATGACAATTCAGAGATTGCAGCGCAAGGACATCAAAACTATTTGGGCTTGCAAAAACTGAATAAGGTAGTCAAAGTTACACTTGCTTCTGCAGTTCCATTGTAAAAAAATTAAGACGATCTATGACTTGACTGTCCATGTTGTCTTTTTAACTGGTTGCCCGCATTACAGGAAAGGAATAATAACAAATAGAAACAGGCGGATTTTGCAAGAGAAAACAAAGAAAGAACTTTCATTTGTAAAAGTTCATAACACACTGGCGTGACAGTTTGAAATAATTCGTTTGAATTCCAACACAGAAGATGTAAGCAGGTCCGTCACGTTTTTCATAATACTGATGAATTTAACTGAAAGGGTTTCCATGAACAGAACAATACTATTGAGATCAAAATTAGGAGATGGACAGCCCGGGCGATGGTGCTTTTGGAGACTCTGTTGGGTGACATTTTTTCTTAGGAGTATTAAGAGGGGGTGACAATTCTGGCCTACTTTCACAATTTTCTGCCCTTTACGTTATCTTTTCCCAAATCGGGAGAAACAGATCTTTGAGACAGTTACTGGGGAGCAAGCCGCCTTTTTCGTGCCTGGCGACTTACTTTTGTTCCCAGCAAAACTGATGAATATGACACAGGAACAGTATGGTTACATGGACTGGAATCATGGATGAAGATGGTGACCCCACTGTTCAGGATTTGTTTGTCCTTCTAGCTGAGCTCGTGCAAGAGAAATGGCTTCTAAGAAAGACATATTATTAGATGATTTTAAAGACCCCGCTAAGACTTAAAATTTTTATTCAGGACACCTAGGTAGGAAACAGAGTGATTTCCTGAACAATTCACACAGGTCTGGCGTTGGAACATTTGTTAAATGTCATGGCCAGATTGACCACATCTACCACACGTCTGTTGGAGCGACATGCTGATTTTGTTTTGTCCCAGTCTGTTGCAGCGAGTGCAACGAAAGACTAGCGGAACAATGGTTTAATGCTAAAGACACACACACACACACACCACACACACACACACACACACACAACAACCCCACACACACACACACACACACCACACACACACACACACGCACACACACA
>JAFLJL010005875.1:0-2500 GCA_018398815.1 Conus ventricosus | reverse complement strand
GAGAGAGAGATTGATTGATTGATTGATTGATTGATCTTTAATACCCAAGGATGAAGATTTTAGGCCAAAGCCTAGTCTTACAATCTGTCCTTGTCATGCATACATTATTTCAGCACATATCATTCATACAGACAATTCAACATAGCAACATGATAATCTAATTCTACAATGATAAGCAAACTACTCATAAAAGCACTAATGAGATGGGGATGGTAAAACAAAGGAAACTTACAAGCAAACAAACAAAACTACAGAGAGAGAGAGAGAGGTCAGAGGAGGGTGGGGAAGAGAGAATGGTAGGTAGGGGGAGGAGAAAAGGGATGGTAGACAGAGTGGGAGTGGGGATGAGCGATTTTAACGGAGTAGGTTTTATGTTGAGACGATTTATCCAAAGTATGGTTCACAGAAGACTTAGCGAATGGACGCTAATCATTGTAATCGAATAATTTAACTACTGAGACATAAAATGTTTATACAAATGTTCCTTGAAAGGTTTTAAAGTATTCATGTTTTGTAGATTCGGTGGAAGTGAGTTCCAGACATATGGTCCAGAGTAAGCTAGGCTTGTTTTGTATAGATCAATGCGTGGGTAGGGAAGAAGGAATTTCGTCGAGCCAGAAAAGCTGTTCGATCTTGTAAAAAGGGCATTGATATAACATGGCATAGTATCTGTCAAGATTGTAAACATAAATGATGCCTTGTTGAATTCCAATTGCCTATTCAGAGGAAGTATGTTCAGCGCTTTTAGTTTTTCGTCTGTTGTTAGAGATACAGCTGGATGGAGTAGCTTTGCTGCACGTCTATGGAGAGAATTCAGCCTTTTTTGTGGACGTCACTACTGCCGTCCCACACTGTTGAGGCGTAATTTATACGTGACATTATGTGTGCATTGAAGAAAAATTTAAGCACATTACTGTTGACGTAGCGCTTTAATTGAGATAACAGGAAAAGGTGTTTTGAGACTACCTTGCATAAGTTATTTAGATGAGATTGCCATTTCAATTCTTTATCTATCGTTAACCCTAAAACACGATGCTCGTCTACCTGCTCGATAGAAGTGCCATTCAACTGAAGTTTTAGGCAAAGAGGAGTCAACTGTGTTTTTGGCGGGTAGCTATAATCATAGATTTGGTTTTGGCTGGGTGTATGACCATTGAGTTTGAATGACACCAGTCTGACACGTCGTGTAGACTTTCCTGGAGAGAAGTTTCTATTGTCTGTAGATCACTACCATTCGTTTGGAGCGACGAGTCATCAGCAAATAAATCTGTCGTGACCTTTCCATCTGATACGGACAATGGTAAATCATTGATGAAGATGCAGAATAGTAGGGGGCCTAGTACAGAGCCCTGTGGGACTCCATGTCTGACAAGTCTGAAGTGGAGGTTTTCCCATTAAGCGCCACATACTGAGTCCTATCGTTCAAGTATGATTGGAATAATGAGATTGTCGGAGAGAGAGAGAGAGAGAGAGAGAGAGAGAGAGATGAGAGAGAGAGAGAGAGAGAGAGAGAGAAGAGAGAGAGAGAGACTCAAGACTCAAATGTTTTATTTATATAGGCCATAGCCCCTTAGAATGGGGGTATACACTGTAATTCATGTCGAAATTGACATTGGTATTCTTTACGTTATATACACACTTCGCTTCTTGAATGCTTTATATAAATAAATAGCTAGCTGTTTAACAGTGTTTTCATTCGATGACGACATTAACAGGTTAACTTGAAAAGGCAAGGATTATTGAAATACTTTTGTGGGATGAATTGTTCTCTAAGATCTTTTAATACTGGACAAACCAATACAAAATTAACTTCAGCCTCTTTCGTAATTTGACATAATGGACAGATCAGATTTCTGGTAGACGACTGTCTATAACGGAAATAATGAGTAAATAGATCAGAAACACCAAATCTAAACTTAGTCATAATGTGTTTTATATGTTTGTCTATTTTCATTGACATAAACATCGTAAATGGTTATATGTTCTGTATAATTCAAATCTGTCACTGTTCTGTACATGAGAATTTCAGTTTTGCCAACTGCAATCAACCAGAAGAGAGAGAGAGAGAGAGAGAGAGAGAGAGAGAGAGAGAGAGAGAGAGAGAGAGAGAGAGAGAGAGAGAGAGAGGGGGGGGGGGGGAGAGAGAAAGAGAGAGAGAGAGAGAAAGAGATAGAGAGAGAGAGAAAGAGAGAGAAAGAGAGAGAGAGAGAGAGAAAGAGAGAGAAAGAAGAGAGAGAGAGAGAGAGAGAGAGAGAGAGAGAGAGAGAGAGAGGAGAAAGAGAGAGAGAGAGAGAGAGAGAGAGAGAGAGAGGAGAAAGAGAGAGGGAGAGAGAGAGAGAGAGGAGTGCTCAAGGTGTGTTGCTTTGCATGTGCACATGAATTTCTGTTGTCTAGAAGAGGCATCCAACGGACATTGAGTTAGAATTCCGGACAGTTCACGTACCACTCACAGAAAACAACGGAACATCGAGTTAGATAATTCCGGACAGTTCACGGACAG
>JAFLJL010005874.1:0-12845 GCA_018398815.1 Conus ventricosus | reverse complement strand
AGTCTCCTCCGGAGGGGCACAGTCGTCAACGACAGCCCCACTGACTCGCCGATACGGTGACCCCGACGGAGCAACCAAGGCCACAGACGCGGAGAGGACATCGAAATTGAGGTCACCATGAGAGCAGGGCATGAAGGGCCACAGAATTTGAGACTTTTTTTTTTTAATGCTGATCAATGGGAATGAGGATGATTAAGATGATGCTACGGATTTCCATTTCGGTCTGAGACTACATGACAGGGCTGTACTCTACGCTTCCTTTCATAATATATCCTGGCGTCAACCAGGCCCGAGAGATACAGGCACCTGCGTGTTGGTCATGAAATTTGAGCAACACTCTCAGAAACGCATCCATTAAGTGGATGAAACTCGGACTGTGTGGTCCCAGTCTTCCCAACTGAGTCCGCAGCAAAACTCAACTCTGGGTAGGAGCCGGTCGGGGCAGAAAAAAACCCACATGACTCTGATGGGATTCGAACCCACGACCTTCAGCCGGGGAGTCCGCGACGCTAACCACTTCGCCACGGCGGCTGGTGGGGTCGGAAATGTTAATACGGTTAAGTTTATGCAGAGGATGGTAGACTGTTTTCAGCAAGACTGGGTTAGCAAATTAAATTCAAGTGATCGCTTCAACACTTATTACTCATTTAAGTCTCTCTTACAACCAGAACCTTATCTAACCTTTTTAACGGTTAATAAATGTAAAATGTATTTCACGAGATTTCGTCTTGGCTTAAACGACCTGAATATAATAGCAGACACAAAGAAAATTCAAAAGCATGTCTTTATGTAACCAACTTTGAGAACGAATTCCACTTTCTATTGAGGTGCAATGCTTATATGCTTTTCAGAGAAAAATACATACTGAACACAGACATTTCAGAACGTGAACTCTATTGTACTAAAACAATTACTTGCAAACAAAAAATGTGCATATTACAAAATATATTACTATGTATACTTTTTATACCCTGAAAAAAAAAAGAGAGAAGTTGTCTTCACACGGTATGAATAATTAGTTACCCTCATAAAATTAGCATTATTAGTACAACGAAAAATATACTTTTGTTGTCATTTCTCATTCTTCTCTTTCTGTGTGCACTGCACCTCACATTGTTATAGGCGGAGGCCTGAACATTAAACTGTTTTTAAAATTTTTCAATTGTTCTCTCTCTCTTCTCTCTCTCTCTCTCTCTCCCCTCTCTCTCTCTCTCTCTCTCTCTCTCTCTCTCTGTCTGTCTGTCTGTCTGACTGTTGACCCGGGATGTGCTGACTCGGTTCTCAATGAAGGCGCATAAAGCAGAGCATAGTGGCAAATTTAAAACGACAAAGGGCTGAAAATAAAAACAAAAATGCTCTATGTGGGATTGCTGTTAGGATACGGTGCTGCTGCAGGGTGGTCCACTTCAGCCAGCTCCTAGGTCACAGAGACTGTGCGACATGGTTGGAAGAGCTCACTACCAGGCGCACTGAAAAGTCGCCCGCTGCACCTCTGGAAACTTAGACGTCTCACCTGCAGACGTCATCATCACCATACTCTACGGGGTTAAAACCTGTTCCACGCAGCTAGCCATTGGAGCACAAAGTGAACACTATGTACAGCTTGACTGTTGATTTGTTATCCACAAGCCGTGCAGACTCCTGATTCAGACGGTGCTTCACACACGTTCATCTTACATCCTCGCTCCTGGCCTAAGCACAGAAAGTAAACACACAACACACGACGCACGCACGCACGCACGCACGCAGCATGCACGCACGCACGCGAGCGCGCGCACATGCACCACAGAGACATGCATGCCACACACACACACACACACACACACACACACACACACACACACACACTTTTTTCGGTTTTGATACGAGGCGTCTGCGTATATTTATGTTCTAATGTTTGAGTGTGCTGTACCTTTCGCTCTGTTGCATTTACCACTCACACCGAAAGGAATAATTGAACATAACAGCATTGATAGTGATAGAAAAAAGAGAAAAGAAACACAATGTGTGAATGATGTGTGTGTGCGTGCATGCGTGCATGCGTGAGTGCGCGCGCGCACACGCGCGCGTGTGTGTGTGTGTGTGTGTGTGTGTGTGTGTGTGTGTGTGTGTGTGTGTGTGTGTGTGTGTGCGTGCGTGCGAGAGAGAGAGAGAGAGAGAGAGAGAGAGAGAGAGGGAGAGAGAGAGAGAGAGAGAGAGGATCGAGAGAGAGAGAGAGAGGAGAGAGAGAGAGAGAGAGAGAGAGAAAGAACTCGCGTGCGAACAAGTATTTGCATATATGTCAGAGAGAGCGAGGGGGGAGAGTGGGGGGGGGGGGGGGGGGGGGGAGGCAGATAGACAGACAAACAGAGACCGACAGATAGTGCATGACAGGCAAAGAGAATACGAGATGAAGAAAGACAATGAGTCAGACGGACAGACAGACAAACAGGCACACTCTCATACAAACAGAGAGAGAGAGGGGAGAGAGAGAGAGAGATGGAGGGAGAGAGAGAGAGAGGGGAGATGAGAGAGAGATGGAGAGAGGGGAGAGAGGGGGGGGGAGGGGGGTGGGCGGGAGGTAGAGGAACGAGGGAGAGATAGATGGGAGAAGGGAAAATCACAGGCTTCCTAACAACGTTCCATTTAAATATTTAAAATAACTCATCTTTTGGTCAGTGTTTTTTGGGACATGACTTTTTCCCAATTATTCAACTACTTCTATCCGTATGTATCGAGGCGACCAAATTCTTTGCTGTGATAATGTTGTCACCTTGTTCAGAAAATGTTTTAAAACCAAGATGGCGTCTCCTCTTCTTCCGTTCGTGCCTTGTTTGGCAAGTGTTTTGCCATCCCAATTTTTTCCCCCACTGTCATAGATCACAAAGAGTAAGGTGACACCCCTGTACATCAAACTATTTCCTTATTCAAAACTTAAGGGTTTCCTTTCGAAGCTGTGACTACACGTCTAGCATCCAAACAGGGTTAAACGCAGTATTTCCATAGAACAAACAAAAACCCAAGATGCGATCGACATATCAATGAACATGAAAAAGAGGGCAGGAGTCGTCTTAAAAGAGAGAGAGAGAGAGAGAGAGAGGAGGGAGAGAGAGAGAGAGAGAGAGGAGAGAGAGAGAGAGAGAGGAGAGAGAGAGAGAGAGAGGGGGGGCCATTGAGAAGGGTTGTGATTCGTTATTTTGACGCAAAAAAAATGATAGAAGTTTTAAAGGCTAATTTGTTTTTAGTCACCAAAATCAAGAGCTCTCAATCCCGATTAGCGTTGGCTGAGTTGGCAGAGAACTGCATGAAGTTTGAGTAGTATTGTTTGAGTTGGTGGAGAACTGCATGCAATATGAGTAGCATTGGCTGAGTTGGCAGAGAACTGCATGCAAAAATGAGTAGCATTGGCTGAGTTGGCGGAGAACTGCATGCAATATGAGTAGCATTGGTTGAATTGGTGGAGAAGTGCATGCAACATGAGTAGCATTGGCTGAGTTGGCGGAGAACTGCATGCAACATGAGTAGCATTGGTTGAGTTGGCGGGAACTGCATGCAACATGAGTAGCATTGGTGAGTGTGACGTTTTTATTAAGACCCCATTCATAAATGATGGTTGAGTGCTCAGGCAAGAACGATAGACCGTAGTAGGAAAGTCAAGCTTTCGTCCACACCCTTCACTTTCTTTCCACAGATGTAATCAAGAGGTTTGATCTTTGATTCAACAACTGAATTTAATTAAGTATGAATAAGATGATGATGATCTGCGGTGAATATGTCGTATTGTTGCTTTGTATGTTGATGTCCGTCTGTTGCCTATGAAATGAGTTACATATGAAAGAAATAAATCATGACATACACCAATAACGACAAGTCTCTGTCCTTCTTCCCTTCACTTCTTGCAGTAGCACGAATATAGACTGTCTGCTCGTGTACAAAAATATCTTCGGGAGGATACACACAAAAGAAATGTAGTCATGCACAAGATGATATATATGTAAGAAAAAAAATGTCTGAGTGTGTTATGGCGTGCTTGGATATGGGGGGATGTGTTTAAGCGATTGTCACTCAGCTTCACGGAATTGTGTGGCGTTCCGGAGTTCCGCTGACGTTCACAGTTCTCTTCCAGATTCTCGGTAAGGTCGACACACCAGCACGTTCCTCCCGACGAGGGATGTAGCGGGATAAAGACGTGTCCCGAAGGTGAGATGAAGCGGAATGGTGTAAATCAGGAGTAGGGATAGACGGGTGTTAGATGAAACCAGACGAGATGAGACGAGACCTGCAAGATAACAATTGTCTTAGATCTTGCACTATGGTGGCACATCACTATTCCCCCCATCACACGTTCTAAACACACTTTACAATTGCACTAGCTTGCTCTATCATTTACAATTGATTTCCTTCAAAAATCGCTTTACGATGAAGCTCATCAACAAAGAAGGAAAAATGTATACGAATATTCCAATCTGCCTTGACTGAGTTATTCGCCAAGGCTTAGTGCTTGATGAATTACAATTATATTTAATCCTTGAATGGATTAAATCAAATGGCGTTAATCTTCATATTATACAGATCACTTAGATCCACGAAAATGCTTCGTTCATAACTTGAACTCGTTTACGATTCTTTAAATAATAAATCTGCATTCACACAAAATATCACATCCTCTAAATATGGTTGCATACAAGGGTTTGAGCTGAAATAGAATTTACATAATATGGATTAGTACATGGCAACACGATATGATGAGAGCAAACAGATGAAGATGACAGCTCTACGATCAATCATACGTGTTGACCGGTTAAACCTGAAATATTTAATTCAGAGCATATTAAATGATCGCGCGCACAAAAATATTATTGAACTGGTAAATGTGCCTTAATGCGATTACATTGAAATAGATTTTGTTGCTCTATACGAAAAAATGATTTCGATCCATTTACCTCAACACAGCCTTAGTGCCCACAGTTTTCGACTCGCCCACGGAGCGATGAGACTCGTTCAGACTCTCCCCGAAAAAGTTGCGGGTGCTGTCGAATGCTCTGTGGTGCCCCTTCAGTCCGGCCTAGACTGATGTCTTCAAAAGGTTACTTGCTCTTCCGATAATTAGACCTTTTCTACGGAGCCAATTCCACGACCTACTGGCTGATCAAAGATGGCAGGATTCAACGGCTACTATCTACCGCACATGCGCGGACAGAGACACTACTGCCACTTGGACAGTCGTGATTGGTCAGTACGACGGTTTTCGATGCCCTACAATTGTAAATCATTTTATTATTAATACAAATGCAAGTCTGCATGACGCTTGAAATTATAAACGTACTGCCGTAAAGCAAAAACTAACAATTAGTTTTGTCGTTTGGACATAGAAATATTAATCCAGCGCAGAGCGAATAGACGTCATGTGTCGATTGCGTCATTTTCTTAATGAAAATGAACCGAGCTTATGAATGAATGTCACAAATACCCCCTACTTAGCGAAAAATCCTATTTAAGCAAAACACTAAGAAAGGTGACAGTCCATTAATAAGTCAAATACAGGATTGAACAATCAAATTATGCACAACTCTTTTGCATTTCTCAATATATATATACAATTGCAGGATTCCAGAGTCCTTTCACTCTTCGAAAACTACACTACTACTCATGTAGTCTCTTGAGTACGGCATTGATTGCCTCAACATGTTCCCCCCAAGTCTCGGAAGCGATTAGAATATCATCAATAAAGTTGTGGACATCTTTTGATTTTATGTCACTCAATAATTTCCTCATCATCCCTATGAACATGGCACTTGCGTTTCTCACGCCAAAGGGCATACGTTTGCACTGATATTGTCATGACGATGAACAATGTTTCCTAGCTCTGTCTTCCGTTCCCTGGTCAGATACTCTTCATGATCCTCCTCCTGCATAACACTGCGACGTACTCTTGTTATTTCAATCCTTCTCTTTCAAAGTATTCTTTGAGGAGATTGACGTGGTATGTCTTCTCCTTGCCGTTGATCTCAATCTTGTAATCGACTGGATTGAGTTTTCTGGAAATGGTGTACGGTCCTTTCCATGTTAACTGGAGTTGTTATGTTTCTGTGGAAGTAGCACTAATACTTTGTTCCCAGGAATGAGATGTCTCATCTTCGTTTTCCTGTTGTAGTGCTTCGCTTGTCGTCCGGCAGCCTTGCCCAGATTGTCACGAGCTATCTTGCATGTTTCTTCGATCCTCCCCTTCAGATCGATGACATATTCCGCCGTTGTTCTGACGTCTGTCTCCAGCCCCTCGTCTGCCCCATATTTGTTTTAAGACCTGCATTGGCCCACGCACGTGTCTCCCATATAATAGTTCAATGGTGAGAACTTGAGTGATTCTTGTGGTGCTTCTCTGTAAGCGAACAATACTGCAGGAAGAAATCTGTCCCACTCTTTGGGTTGATCTAAACAAAGTTTCTTCAACATGACCTTCAACGTGCCATTAAATCTTTCCACGAGTCCGTTGGTCTGAGCGTGGTATGGCGTTGTGGTGACCCCTTTGATGTTCAAGAGTCTGTTGACCTCTTGCATCGTCCCAGAGAGAAATTGACTACCTCTGTCCGTGAGAATTTGTGTTGGTATTCCCACTCGCGTCCAGATTTCCCACAAAGCTTCAGCCACTGCTTCTGTGTTGATGTTACGGAGTGCTGTTGCCTCTGCGTAGCGCGTAGCATAATCGATGACGGTGAGAATGTATCTCTTCCCTGATGATGACATGGGGTTGATGGGTCCGATGATGTCCACTGCAACACGATGGAACGGTATTTCGATCAGCGGCATCCGCTGAACTGGCGCTTTCCAAATACTATTTCTGCCGATACATCTCTGACACTTTATCGCATGACGCACAATTTTTGACGTCACCTTCCACTCCTGGCCAAAGAAATCATGTAGCAGACGCTCTTTCGTACGCCTTACACCGAGGTGTCCAGACATAGGTAGGGTCATGAGCTACTTGTAGTTCACGTTAGATCTCAGTTTCTGGGTACCACAACTTGGGTATGCTGCGTCGTTGGTGTACGCACCTTCCTGTATAGTATTCCCTTCTTGATCATAAATGATGTTTCAACACCTGTTTTGCTGGTACGTGCGTTGTCTGATTTACGGGCCAACTCAAACAACTTCTTGAGTGATGGGGCTTTCATCTGTTCTTCCCTTTAACTCTGCAGGAGATACAATGCTGCAAGTTGCTTCTTTGATCTTGAGCGGTTTCATCTGCCTGCCGGTAACTGCTGCCGCTTGGATTGGATAAACGGGTACATTAATGATCCCCCCTCTTTCTTGCTTGCGGGTATTTCCAATCAATACTGGGCAAACGGGTTTTTCCATAACAAGTACTTCAGTCTTGTCTGAAAGTAGGGTGTCTCCTATGTACACTCGCCCCAGGAAGATTCTGTTTGACTGATGATGATGCCAGTGATACCTCTTTTTTTTTGACCTGTGTAACAATGTTCTGGAACTAAGTCCTTCCTCACGATCGTCATGGTAGAGCCTGTATCTCTCACAGCATCCACCGTTTTCCTTCGATTCTACCGTGCAATAGGGATTGAACTCGATCCCTTTACAACTATCACACAACTGTTGATCATCTTTTAGTTGACACTGTGCAGCCGCTGTCGTAGTGCACATCGCTGTGTCATTTCTCTTTTGTGTACAATCCCTTTGGTGATGTGGTCCTCCACATCTGTAACATTTTATCTGGAAGCGATAATTTCTCCTGTCATTGCCACCCCTGTCAGGTACAGATCCCTTGGCTTATCCTCCTTCCGAGCTTCCTTGTGTGGACCTCTGTTATCACTCCCATGACATACCTACGATGATCAGGTTTACTCTCACGATAGCTCCTCTCCACAAGTCTCGTCTGTTCAAATAGATCTGCTGCTGCAACAGCTTCCTTTCCAGTCTGTGGATCTCTCTCCCTGACAAATCTCGCCTGATCAAAAGGCAATGCTTCCAGAAACTTCTCTAGGATTAACATTTCTTTTAAATCCTTTTCTGTCCTGTTGGACAAATTCAACCACCTCTCTAGCCACATAGACAAACGATCCATAGTGACAATGACGTATCAGTGCTCTCTTTGCGTGCTGTACGAAACTTCTGTCTGTAATGACCAGCACTCAGTTGATACTTATGCAAAAGTGCCTGTTTGATGAGGTTATAGTCCGCCGACTCTGCCGCGGTAGTTTTACATACGCTTCCCTAGCTCTGCCCTTGAGTAATGGAGCTAACCTGGCACCCATTCCTCCTCATTCCATCCATTAATGACTGCCACCTTTTCAAACTGAGTCAAATATGACTCAAGGTCGTCCTTGTCTTCTAAGTAAGGTAACTTGACCTTAGCCGACACTACAGTCTGAAGAATGGATTGGGCGCTAGCACTTGGTTGAGCATCACCACTGCTTCCTGCTTTAACTCTAGCTAACTCTAGCTGTAATTGTCTCTCGGCCTCTCTTTCACGTTCCTCTCGTTCTCGTTCTTCCTTTCTTTCTTCTCGATCTCTTTCTTCCCTTTTCTCGTTCTTTTTCCCCACGTTCCTTCTCTCGTTCTCTTTCCTCACGCTCCTTTCTTTCTTCTCTTTCTTCACGTTCCTTCTTCTCGATGTAAAGAGCGAGTTCTGCTCCTTTTAGGCCTAACTCTAGTGCCTCAGCTTTCCATTCTCGGAATTGCGCACTAGTCTGAATTTGTTGAGACTGACTTTCGTCAGTGGCAGATGCCCGACGTCGGGACTTTCCTGTCGGCATGTCGCCCCACCACTGCAAGTCCCGATGTCTTAACAAATTTAACAGTACAAATAACGCGGAAACCGATATCGTCACGCGTTAGTGCCCAAAAAATTTGACACACGTTCCAAAACACAGAGTGTAAGGAAACAACTTTCCCACCACCACTGGGAAACACACTACACAACCCCGTGTGTAGAAATGGGGATAACAACACTCGAAACCCCAAACACGTGTATTCAAAACACGCCAACAAACCAAACCACGGTTTGCACACACAGCTACGGAACGAACGTGCTAACTGACGAACGGACGTGCTGAAAAATATATCTCCAATATTGTACGTACGAAAACAATACGGCGCCCGCAAAATAGCCCGTGGTGCCACGTCGCACCCACGTTAATAGCTTACGTTGAAATGCCGCTTTAGAGTATCAATACTTTACTCTAATCACTGTTTCCCAATCCGACACAAATACAACACACTGCACAATTCCAATGCAGTAAAGTCAAGATTGCACTAACTGGCAACTTAAATCAATCTTCTTCACAACAGATCTAGTAAAATGATCTAATAAGAAGTTAAATTATGTCGTGGTAAATAGGACGTGAATTGGCCAAGGTCGTTACTTTCTCTGTTCTGTGTTGAGGCCTTTTCTAAAAATTAGGGAAATAATGAACAAATAGCGTCGCGACTAACGAAATGAATACAAATGATTTATGAACAAAAAAATGTGAAATTTAAATTTTTCTATTTATATGTTTAGATGGTCAACACATATAATAGATCATAGAGCACACCGCCCAACCTCCCACTGGAAAAGAGTGAAGGTTGCGGTCTACAATCCTTGCCTGCGTCACTGACCTCCAGGTACTTTCAGATCGAAAGATCCCCGGGCGAGCCCGAAAATAATATGTGACGTTTTTATTAAGACCCATTCATAAATGATGGTTGAGTGCTCAGGCAGAACGATAGACCGTAGTAGGAAAGTCAAGCTTTCGTCCACACCTTCACTTTCTTTCCACAGATGTAATCAAGAGGTTTGATCTTTGATTCAACAACTGAATTAATTAAGTATGAATAAAGATGATGATGATCTGCGGTGAATATGTCGTATTGTTGCTTTGTATGTTGATGTCCGTCTGTTGCCTATGAAATGAGTTACATATGAAAGAAATAAATCATGCACATACACCAATAACGACAAAGTCTCTGTCCTTCTTCCCTTCACTTCTTGCAGTAGCACGAATATAGACTGTCTGCTCGTGCTACAAAATATCTTCGGGAGGATACACACAAAGAAATGTAGTCATGCACAAGATGATATATATGTAAGAAAAAAAAATGTCTGAGTGTGTTATGGCGTGCTTGGATATGGAGGGATGTGTTTAAGCGATTGTCACTCAGCTTCACGGAATTGTGTGGCGTTCCGGAGTTCCGCTGACGTTCACAGTTCTCTTCCAGATCTCGGTAAGGTCGACACACCAGCACGTTCCTCCCGACGAGGGATGTAGCGGGATAAAGAGTGTGCCGAAGGTGAAGATGAAGCGGAATGGTGTAAATCAGGAGTAGGGATAGACGGGTGTTAGATGAAACCAGACGAGATGAGACGAGACCTGCAAGATAACAATTGTCTTAGATCTTGCACTATGGTGGCTGTCACGTCGCCGAGGGAGATGGCAAACACCAAGTCAGGGGGCTTCACTCCGCGTTCACACACCAACGACCAGTCCCGCATTCAACCTTCATCCACAAGCCCAAACACTCAACTATGATTCATCCCTAACCACACTCACACCAAATGTAACATAAACTAACTAAATTTATTAATCACATCACAACATGCGCTCCACAAGAAAAACACAACACAATAATTTGCTAAAACCAAACAGCGCACAAAATTACATTAACAAGGCCACGCGTACGCTATAGACACACACACCCTGCCGACCGCTCTGCTTCCTTCTCTGTGTACAAAAACCTGTGAATGCACACAACAATCAATATCAGCCAAATGATTTCAAAAATGTATGCACACAACAACAACAGGGTATTCAGATCATTCCAACATGCAGCAAAGCACGAATCACAATAACTCAGATTTCAGACAAGCAAAATCATCACCAACTATGGTTCATACTAATGTAGTTCCTTCAACGAAGGTGAAACCAAAAGTCCAAAGCGATGAAAGCTTTCCGACGTGTTCTGTTCAAAAGTTCATGGAGCTCACAACGCCAAGACGATGGAGCACAATCAAAACAAAGCAGATGAACAAAAAAAAACTAACATGAGTGTCCACAGGTATGTTGGCGGAGACGAATATGAGTCGAGCCTTCAACAAAGAAGTTCATTCACATTCTTTGTCAGCGTTGATTCCTCGTTCTCTACAGTCTCTCTGCTTTCCATTCGATGACACATTCTATTCTCCGCATTCATCCACTCTCCACTACTTACATCGGTCCATTCACCCGCTCCCTAGTCAGAAGCCCAAGACCAGAAGTCCGTTGCTAAAACGAGGAGTCAATGGAGTCACTCCTTCCACGCCGCTCCTGTCCTTCAGACAACAGACGTCACCCAACCGTCAGTCGGCCACCAGCTTGACAACGGCCACTCTCACCAGCTCAGGTGCGGAAGGGGACCACGGCACAGCAACTAATCAGGTTCTGGGGATGACATTAAACTGACAGGTAATACTAACCCGAGTCTCCCCAAGGAAAACCTAAGTCCCAACTACTTGAAAAAACATAGGTAAAATTTAATTAAAAACACCATCTTTCTTTCCCAAACAAGAAAATGCAAAACACCCTTTTAATTCCTCAAGAAAGAAGACAATAACATTATATAGAATTAACTTAAACAATTTTGACAATGTTATTCAAGGGAAATAATTCAGCAATTGTTTATATGTATGACATTGACCTTGAAGGTCAACTTCCGCCGGTCATCATGACCTTGGCCAATTATAACAAGTTCCCAACAGCGAAGAGAACTAACTGTTAAAATGTCGGAACCCCGCCTTTCAAATAACAACCGAAATTTATATAAAGCAAAAATTATACAATACTACTGACTTCCAACACTTAACTACAATTAAATGTGTTTTTTTTTCCAAAACAAAAAACCCTCATTCAAAACATACAGACTAGTTCAATATAACTATCCACTTGCTTTTTCCAAACTTCACGGAAAAGAACACTGTTCCCTTCTTTATTTCTACTAAAATACATAACAAAATTAAAACCGGGCGAAGGGAAGTTACTCCGTCTCGCCAAAGCAAAGTGAAACTCTCCCAAATCTCACACGCTCACAAATTTCACACGCTTTCTACCCACACCTTTTCTCGCAGTCACGTTAAAATACACATGCATAAAACCATAAATGCCAGAAAGCATGAAACAAAAGAGGAAAATTGTAACTGATACATTGAACCATGCGCACACAGACACAAACGCACAAACATAGACTTCCGAACCAGAGACGAACAACGGCAAAAGTTCCAAACCTGAAACCCGAGACGGACCCACGACCAGGCGCACAGAAAAACTGTTGAAACGCCCACGAAATTGGGGGAACAATAATGTACCACGCCACAACTCCACCACTGCGGGGGAACAGGAGTTCCAAGCCAAGCACAGCATACGTCGTGTGAGGGAAACTTCTAGTCTTGACTGACTCGTCACACACAAGTGACCTCCCTGTCTACCTGAACTCAGTTCAGGCACGTCAAAATTCAAACCGGTTTGTTGGACTCTGGAACGAAGTATCTAAGGAAGACACACGCACGCTTGCATGCGACTAAAAATAACACGCACAGGCACACAACTTCCAAACAATGTTTTCTTTTAAACCTAGCTATCACACACGTTCCTAAAATAAACAGTTGGAAAAACAAATCTAACCCTGTATCGTGACAGTGGCACATCACTATTCCACCCATCACACGTCTAAACACACTTTACAATTGCACTAGCTTGCTCTATCATTTACAATTGATTTCCTTCAAAAATCGCTTTACGATGAAGCTCATCACAAAGAAGGAAAAATGTATACGAATATTCCAATCTGCCTTGACTGAGTTTATTCGCCAGCTTAGTGCTGATGAATTACAAAATTTTTTT
>JAFLJL010005873.1:0-18101 GCA_018398815.1 Conus ventricosus | reverse complement strand
TCTCAATTTTTTTCAAAAATTTAAAAAAAGCTTCTCTTTTTGTTGTTTCTTTATTAATCCCGGCAGCCCCCAAATTTCTGTAACCCCCCACCACCCGAAAATGTTCAGTGCGTGGAGTTATCCCGAGTTCACCTGAACAAGGACGAACAATGTTCTCACTCAATAATTCAACTAACAAAAAGAGATTTTGAAGTTTTACTATATTTTATTTCCTTTTATTACTTCTTTCTTTTTAGCACACGTAAACACGTCAATTACTAGTACACAATATGTTCAATCATAAACTGCTGGTTACATTTAAAAAGAAAATGAAAGGAAAATGCAGTTGGGATCATGAACAACGTGAAAGGGCGCAGACACTGCAACCAACACACACAGAGAACAATGTTTTACTAACCAAACACCATCACAAAAATATTATAACACTCAGAACAAACTTCTGTTTAACATAACAATTAGACATACAGTACATAAGACAATGGCTCTTCAAAAATACAATTACAACCTCAACATTAAAACAAAACAGAATTACTCCAAGTCAGTACTCACAACATATGCACACCAATCATAACATTCATTTTAACAATAAACGCACTGTTATATTCACATACTTTGCAGACATACTGTGCAGCTTTTGACAGTCACTATCTCAGTGACCAAGAGAGATAGGAATCGACACTTGCCCTCATACTTCTACAAGGACTAGATATAATTTTTCTTTTTTTTTTCTTTCTTCCAAAATGCAACTTATGTCCCATGGAATGGTACACCATAACATCAATGCACAATTTCAACGGAATGGGAAAAAGAGAATTCTTTTGTACGTTTTTCATTGTATTAATGAAAGAAAGAATCAAACTCATCCCATCAAGCCATTTTACCATGACTCAGCATATGGAGACACCTCCAATTTCATGTAATGACAGAGAAAAAGCCTAGTCATTCCAACCGATCAATGAATTAGACTTAACTCTACTAACAACATTTACACCATCTCTCGTAATTTATAAAACGCTGCATCGACCAGACCAAAAATAATTTTGCATTCCAACCACACAATAATCGTTTATGAAGCAACTCTGAACTACAACAGATCTTCCATCACCAACAAGCCCAATTAACCGTTCAATCACAACATTTGACAAAAGCAAAACTTAAACCTCACAAAAATCCAATTAGTATTCCCGCTGCACAATTGCCAAGAACATAATTTAAAAAAGAAAGCTTAGTGAAACCAAACCCAAAAGTCCGACACAAAACCGCGGGCTAAACCAATGTCAACAATTCTAATCAGAACAAAGGTCCGACAACGACCGCGCTAAACCACTTCACTAACTTAATCGAAAAAGGGTAAACTATGGTGTTTTGAATGTGTTACATCCCAAAACTTCATTTAATCAGTTTTTTCCTCAATTAAATTTATTTCTTCAATAACTTAGTATACTAATTATCAACACCTAAAATAACCATAAAAAACCTGATTTAATCTCTCAGAGCCCTGCCACGTTGGTCAATTCTACATGTGGTGTGCCACTCCTGACAGCAATTGTCCCTAACGGAAGTTGTTCTTACTTGGTTTTATCATCACTTCCGTTTACATTTGTTTTCCTTCATTTCTTATTTACCACCCATAATAAGAATAATAACAAAATATCCTAACTGCCTATAATGAATAAATAAAAAATGATCATTAACGATCTTAATACTTTCGATCTACAATTTTGACTTTCTACCCAAAACAACCAAATGGACTAGCTTAACTTACCAAAATCAACTACGATATGGGAAGGTTACATATTCATAAGGGTAAACGCCCTTTCTAACAAGAGTTGGGTCAAAATATTCTTCTGTTATTGGGCAGGACTTTAAGGACATAGCCAGCGACTCTAATGATCCCATCATGTGCTGCATAGAGTCATAAAAAGACACGTTTTTTTAAAGTGAAACACATGTATTTTTCTGATGACTGTGCAATGCATGTTACCCTGAAGGCGTTGTCTACTGCTTTCATTATAAGGTGAAGTCGTAACCTCGCAAGTTGTGAAAGAATATAGGCAGCTTCCATGTCTTGGTTCAAACTTTAGTTGAAGATTGCAGTTGTTGTGTGCTGCCCTCTAAACTTTCCACTAATGTGATCATGGTCTCTTACTGTTGGATTCGCTGCGTCTGATGAGAGGCCTAAACCACAAATCCAACAATGTGTGGCTGAGTCATACTGTTGTTGATCTTCAGGCGTCATCATGATTTCAGATAAATTCAGATTATTAGAACAATCATTACGCACTTGCTGCATGCGCTGTAAAAATCTTCTAGCCGCATTTTTGGTCCTCTGTATAATTCTGGGCGTTGAATGGGCGCCATCTGACCTGACAACGATGAAAGCAAATGAACAAAAACTGATGATTACTCACAAAGGCTGTTTTGGAAGTCTCTGGGGGGTTGGCCCTCATAAGGAACAATGAGTGATTCGAAGTCTGCGTAAACAACAAAGGGGGAATTTTGCATCCTTTTCCAGTTTTTAAAACTAACTTTAGACCAGGTGGGGGCATAACTAGTTTGTATTACATCAACGGGGGTTAATACAATTTTTTATATTTTCACTGGGGCTTGCACAGAGGGAAATTTCCCCTTTTTAAACATTTTCTGCAGAACGTTTAGGGGGCTTTGAATTTTGCGAAATTTATCACTCTTTGTTCGTACAATGTGTAATGGGGTACCCCGGGGTGAAAACATCATAGTAAGTCCGAAAGTTTTTGTCTGGCTCGCCAACTTGTACTGTTCTTGGACACTCTGAGGGCTGTAGATTTGTTTTCCTCATCCCATGTGTAATATTGACAGTTTTGGTTTTGTTTTTTTTCAAACTGATCAATTTTGTCCACGAAAACGGGAAAAGGGATATTCCTCGAATTAAGATCTTTATGTAATCCAATAGTTAGACACTCCCGCTTTTTGGGGGCGAATGCACCCTTTGCAAAACACACCACAAAAAACATTGTTGTCTGTTTTTGAGTTTTAAAACGGGCCTTTTTCGCACAATGGGGGGCACGGAATGTAAGCCTTCCCAAACAATGGGTGCATACTTAGCCTGTTTTTAATCTGATCTCTAGACTTCGCCCTCTGCCCAAACCAACCCTCTTTGGCTTTTTCACAGCCACATCAAACTGTGTAAGCACGGGCTCCCCAACCCGGGGTTTAAGTCAATATGAAAAGAATACCCCTGTTTTTATTAGACCCAGACTTCTAGATTTTTTTTCATTTTTGTTCAACGATTAAAACAGCTAACATTACTTTAACTGGGGGGTCTTTGTTATTTTACCTGAACTGAAAAACTGACACACTCCCCGTACTTTTGCGGGCAATGACTTCTAAATCAATATCATTCTGCCTTATAAATCTTCTTCATTGTTTCCCAAAAATTTCGGGGGGGCCTTTCATATATTTTATCCATGCTGATTTCTTTTCAAACTCAAAATTTTTATTTAAATCAAAAAAAATAATTAAATCAATATCGATGGTCTTTTTGTTAAGACTCATAAACTAAAGTATAAAAAACCCTTAAAGCGTTGTTAATGTAGCTGTTTAAGCAGGTTTAAGTTCGTTTACTTTTTTTAAAAATTCCTTTTTATCTGTTCGGTGTCGGGTTGTGAGAAAAACTTGTCCTTCCCTTTTTCTTTGAAGACAAACTTTTTCTTTGTAGTCATTAAAATCGCCTGAAAACGCAAATTCTCTTTCCGGTTTTTTTGAGTCAGCTAGTCCCTTTTTTTATTATCGTTTAAAGAACTAAGTTTACTGTTATTATTAAACCCATGGCTGTTTTTTTTGGGAGTTTAGTTTTTTTTTTTTGCTAGAAAGCCCACACTAATGAACCAGGCCGAGACTAAGACAAACCGCCTAAGGAAAGCTGCGGGACGCCTATCCCCGTTGCTAAGGGGCCAACACTCGTTCCGCTGATGGGGCCCTTTATTTTTGAGCTCCAGATTAACATAGGTAACAGCATTAAAGACAGCAAAAACCCTTTTTTTTTGGGCTTCTTATTTTGAAAGGTCCTCTCTATTTTTGTTGCATTTGTGTAATGTTGTTTAATCAAAAAGGTTTTTTCTTCGGGGGTTTCATGTAGAAAATTTCCCCTACTATCTTTTTCTCTAGGTCCCTTTTGGATAATTACAATGGGCTTTTTTTAAAAAATAAAAAAATAATTAGTATAGTAACTTTGAAATCTTTTCTTCAATATTCGCTGCCATCCTTAATAAAAACAAATCACTTAAGGGGTTTTTTTGCCCCTTTTTCAAAATTTTGAATGTTTATTATGCTTAATCTTTTCCCACTTCATCAACTGATTACCCTGTCGCCCTAGGTCAATAAATAAACCGTATTTTTTTTTAAATAATGATCAACCAAACCGGGGAAGATTAATCTTTAGACACAAGGCAACTTTTGGATTTCTACATCTCCCACCTCCAAACAGTTTTTTTTATTTCACAAAATGATGAAATTTTAACCCCCTGCGTAATTTGGGTTTGGACTGCCCTCAATTTTACATTGCACTTTTGTTATTTAGGATTAACAAAATTTTTATTTGTCTTTTGAATGGTTCTTTATCTCGCACACAATAAAATACCTTAACGAATTGCGGGCGTTAAAACAAAAAATTCCCTATAGTGTCTGCCCTGCTTTTGGGGTATGTTGAATGATGATGCACTCTTTTGTAAAAAATTGCAACTTGACTAATTTTGGGTTTCCAATCAGCCCGCTAATTTAGAGGGTAACAAAGCAAACTCTAACGAAAAAGTCAAAATGTGACTTTTCTTCGGTTCTGATGATCTGATAACCGTTTTTTATTTATTTAAAAATTTGTTCATATGCAATCGTCTTTTAACCTCTTGAAATTGGGGGGCATGCGCTTTTAACAACTCAAAATCTAAGGAATGGAAAAGCGTTTCCATACGCATAACTTTCACTAAAACCTTTTGCTGCTTTTTGCACTGCGGACTTCGCGCTATTTAAAGGCTTTTCATTTCGATTCCTTTTAAATCAAATCCCCCCTTTTATCGCGGTTTGCCCTAGATCAAATAGTTAAAAAAAATGTCGCATTTTGGGAAAAAAAAAATACTTCTTTCCCTCAAGTTTTTATAGAAATTTTCTTAAAGATTGCCCGCCCCAAATTTTGGACAACTGCCCGTTTGGGTCTTTTCTGATTGAGCATTTTGAAAGTAAGTGCGCAGAGCCCGGACAACACAATCCCTCCAGGGCTGAAAACTAACGTAAAAATTTTTTCCCCTCAAAGTAATGGGTTTTTGGAACATAATATCCTTTATTTTCCCCGCACCCTTTTGGGTTCTTTCAGTTTTCTTAAAGGTCAAGAATTAGCCCTATTTTTGTGCCATTTTTTTTTAAACAAAAAAAAAGTTAATTATTTAAAAACAGGGGGAATTAACTAGAAGATTTGCTGTTTTGGAGCTGGAGACAAGGAGGAAAACCTCCTTTTAAAACAGCATCGCTCAACGCCCCCCCATTACGCTGAAAAACAAAAGTATGGCCGGAGCATTTTTTAAAAGTTTTGACATAGAACCGAAGTTTTAGACCCTAATGATTTTGGAAAATAAAAAGGGGGTCTTTTTTTGTGAAAAGCGCCCCCACTGAAACAACTTTCACTTACAGAAAACAGACCCATCAAGGTTGTACGTATGAATCAAATTTAAAAAAACCAGTGCAAGCGAGCAACGCCTAGGCATTTTTAAAAAAAAAATTAGATCTGGACAAAATTGCTAACATAAAACACACTACAAAAACTCCCAACGTAGCCAAAAAAAAAACACAAAACCTGAAATTTAACAAACAGGGACAATAATAAATAAAAGGACAAAACCACGAAGAAAAGAAACACATTAAAATACTATTCACGAACCCGGCTACCTGAAGAGAAATTTTTAGCCCTTGATCGGACTTTTTAAAAACCCAAGGGGAATTAACAAACAATTTAGCAAAACGGGTGAATAGATAACTTATAAAAAGGAAAAACAAAAAAAAATTTAAAGGTACGACGCCAACTTGGACCGAATTTAAAGAAAAAAAAAACAAAGACAAAAATCGAACAAGAAAGATCAGCAAGACTAGAAGTAACGACTACTAACCGAGACCAATTACGAACTCAAGTGAACAGAATAAGAGAAACTATCGAAAAAATTTATATGAAGACGCAACGCTAGCAGAACGAATAAGAACATTGTTTAGAGAGCAAGGCGTCACATTAGCAAGCGTTATAACGGCCTTGGGATTTGCAATAAAGTACACTGGTGATGGCTATTACGGGCGGTGGTGGAGGGCAAAGTTCAGTGCCTCCATCGCCACCTGATAAATCATGGGTAAAAAAACAACTTGATCATCTTGCGAGTTTATTAAAAAAATTAGCTGGTAAAGCTATACACTCTTTGCCAGGTATATTAGGGAGTATCGTTAGCTGGCTTTTGTCTACTGCAAGCAAAGTAGTTGGCTTTATGGCCGAGCACTTATGGGCATTAGTTCTCTTAATAGTTGGGTTACTATTTAGTAAGAAAAGACCGAGTAATCCTAGGGCAGTTAATCCAATAACAAGTGCTGTCTTTTCTATTCATGGTCATTACTTTTTTTGCGGTCTTCAACAGTCTTCGGGCTTTGGACCTCAGGGATTGGATAACTTAATCTTGGGTGTTTTTTTTTTGTTTGTAATATTACTGGCCCAGAATTTATGTCGTTTTGTCCAACCTTCTGTTCATTACCTGCCACAAGGATTTCATTATTGTAGTTTATTTATTGTACCTTCTGGAGTCTGAGGTAGAAGGTGCTGTTAAAACCACCAACAATCGTTTTTATTTCATTTCTATTTCCCATTTTTAAACCTTTTTTAATTTCTTAAAAATCAACTGTTTAAATGCCCTCTTTTTGCAAGAAAAGTTTTTTGGAAAAGAGTAAAGGTTAGTTAGTCATTTTCGTGCCGCCCAAAAAAAAAGTGTAAGCGTTAAATCCTTTTGTCTATTTTCCCCCTTAAAGTAAAATAATTTGTCCGACCTTTCAGCCCAAAGGGTAACTTTGCGAAAGGATTAAAGGGGTTTTTTTCTTTTGTTAAAAATGGGTGCTCCCAGTTAAGCCCTTTTGTCAAAAGTTTAAAAAATTTTGAATTCTTCCAACCTTTTCAAAAGTTCTGTTTTTTGTTTAAGGGTTTAAAAGGGTTTTCAATTTATTGTTGCACCCAAAAACGCAAAGGGTTTAAAAAAAATGTTCCTGTAAAAGGGGGAATTTTTGGTACTGAACCCCACACCGTTATGAAAAACCCGAAATTTAATGGTTGTAAAATTTGCAAACTCCAATTTTTGGTGTATTTTTTAATAGGGGGTTTTATCGTTTAAATGAGACTACCTCTTAAAAAGGCATCGCTGATCAAAAAAGCAAGGGTGTCAGTTGCTATATTTTAAGATTGTAGTGGGCCCCAGAATTTTTTTGCTCGTATATTTAAACGCACTCATTTTTATTTCTTTTTAAAAAATTTTTGAAAAATAACAATCAAGACCGCCCTTGTTTTAAAAACAGCTGTTGATAACAATTGGGGAACCCCGAAGGTTGGCTTCATAAAATATTTTACAAAGTCGAAAAGGTTTAATATAAGTGAACCAAAAAGAAAAATAAGGTTAAAAAAAATTAAAATAGAAGAAACTTTTTTTACCATTTCCCCAACCTGAGGTTATTACGGGTTTTGCTCACAAAAAGAAGCAATGAGTAACTTTGACATTGCTCTCAAACTAACAATCCCAAAAAAAAACAATGAAAAAATTCAAACCTGAAAAAAAAGAAGTAGGTTTCTCTTTTATTAAAAAACTATAAAATTTTTGGCTTTGCAACAACAAACAACCCTTTTTTAGTTTTGTGTTTTCACCAAAAAAAACTACTTATAGGGAGAAAGTCGCTCAAACTTGCATTACATTCATTACTTTATGTTCTTTGGTGGGAACAGAGAAAAAACTTTATGGAAGGCCCTCAATGTTTTAAGAGCTCTTCCATCTGGAAACGCAATTGCGATTAGAAATTATAAAATTCCCAAAAATTTCATTTTTAAAAAATTTGTTTGTGGGGGGGTCGGATCATTTTAATATAAAAGATCACAGACAAAAAGGGAAATCGAAAAAAGGATAACCGCACATTGTTTTGGAAATAAAAAAATTATTGTTTCAAAAAAGGCGGGGGGGCCCGAAAACCGGGGTTACATTGGGGCCCCGTAAGGTGTATAAATTTAGAATTAAAAAACCTTGCAACTTCACTTTTAACAAATGGTGAGTACCTTTGTATGGTTTGAGTCACAAAAAATGGTGATTATAAACGCAAAGGGTTGGCGCACAAAAATTTTTCCTAAACAGAACAGCTGCGCAATCTAGAAGCAAAAATGTTGGCCAAGAAAAAAAAATGTTCGAAAACCTGCCTCAAAAGGCACTTGGAACCATATTAGAAAATTTAAAAATTTTTAATTATAAGCCCATTACATTTTTTAGCCCCAAAAAAGTTTCAGAAAAGCATTCAACTTGGCCCTTTTTCATTAAGTCTTTTGCCGGACGACAATGTCGGAAAAAGTTGAAATAAAGCCGTAGGGGAATAAACAGACATCCTCCACAGGAAAAAAACGGTTTTAAAGGGGTCTTCTACAAAATTACAGTTCATTTCCCCAAATGAAATAGGGATGCGTTCACAAGAATTTTTAAATTTCTGTTTAAAAAAAGGGAGGGATGGGGTTGTGGGGGTTTGTGAGTCCTTTTAAAAGGAATTCTAATTTGTGGCAAAACTTTTACGTTGAAAAACTTTTAAAATTACGCGCATTCTTCACAATGGGGGGATATTAAGGTCAAACAACAAGCAAAAAAATCAAATTATCTAAATAAAACAATCTTAAAGAACTGAATTGGATTTAAACTTTGCATTTAGGCCCCATAGGATTTTATTAACTGAACAGGTTTTGACGGAGAGCATGATAAAAATAATAACTGGATTAGATTAAATTCTGTTATAAAACTATGGACCAGTTAAACTTTTATGACAAAAACCCCTCATTGTCATTAATTTGTGGACAAACTGGTTGTGGGAAAACAATATTTGTCCTCAACCTATTACAAACAGTTTATCGTTATAATTTTGCTCATATTGTGATTTTCTGTCCAACGCTTGAATTTAACAAAGCATATTATGATAGAAGGTTTATATGGACAGATGATGACATATATTTAGTTGATCCTAGCAATAAGCTAAGTGAGTGTTTAGAATACTTTTATAATTTTTTAAGGGAACGCAGACACTATTTATTATAGATGACTGCTCGGCAGAAAAAGACATAGTTAAAAAAGAAACGCTTTGTCAAAACTGGCTTTCAGTGGAAGACATGCTGGGATAAGTGTGTGGATTTTATGTCAAAAATATAACTCGGTTTTAAAAGACTTTAGAGAACAGTTAAAGACTGTAGTTTTATTTCACATGAAAGACAGAGACGCATTTGATGAATTATGCGTGAAATGATGTTATTGAAAATGACCAGGAAAAACACAGGATTAAGCAAAAACTAAAATCTGAAAAGTTTAGTAAATTAGTATTGAAAACGGATAACCCTACACAGTATGTTTGTTTGTAAAAAATCGTTATTTTTTGGTTATAGAAGCCTTACTTGTCAGAGAACTATAAAAACACGGGGTCTAGAGTCAACCGGTCGAAACTAGTTGAGACCGGTTTGAGTTAGACCCCGTGTTTTATAGTTCTCTGCATATATTGATAAATATAGGTTTTAAAAAATTTTTACATTAAGTGAGAGTAACTACTGAACATCAACTATAGTTTTTGTTTTAGATTTTTTTTTCAAAGGGGCAAGTGTACTTCATGAAAAGGGGTTTGGGGGGGGGGAAACGGGGTGGGGTGGGGGCGGTTTAAAGAGGAGGGGACAACACAAAAGCCCTTCAGTGCCACTCTTCGAACCCAAAGCCGGATCTGAGAGGTAGGACACCCACGAGACATTGCAGACAAGACAGTTTTTTTGGTTAAAAGTGATAGTGAACAGTTTTTTGATGAGAAGGGTTTGACACAGAACCATGGCTTTACCTTCAAGGGTTGTAAGACACTGTGTGTGTGGGTGTGTCGTCGTGCGTGCGTGGGCGGCGGCTTTTGTGTTGGTGTGTGTGTGGGTTTTTGTTGGTGTTGTGTTGTTGTGGTGGTTTGTGTGGTGTGTGTGTTGTGTGTGATCGTTTGTTCTGTTGTCATGCAGCCGTCATTTCAATCAGCTTCTCCCCATCTCTCTTCTCTCTCCCCCTCCTCTCTCTCTCTTCTCTCTCTCTCCACTCCCCTCTCCCCCCCTCTCTTCCCCTCTTCCCCCCCTTTTCCCCCCTCTCCCTCTGTCTCTCCCTCTTTCCCCCTCCCCCTCCCCGACCCACCTCGCTGTATCCGTGTGCCCCTGTATATGTTGGTGTGTGTGGTGTGGTGGTGTTTGGTTTTGTGTTTGGGGTGGTGTGTATCTGTTTTGTTCGTGAATCATGCATGCACTCAGTTTCAGTTCTTTTCTCTCTCTCTCTCTTCTCTCTCCTCCTTCCTCTCTCTTTTCCCCCCTTTTTCTCTCTCTCTCTCTCCTCTCTCTCTCTTCCCTCCCTCCCCCCCCGCCTCAGACTGATCCTGTGCCGGGTTTTGCAATTTTTAGTGTGTGTGTGTGTGTTTGTTTGGTGTGGGGTGTGTGTGTTTTTGGGGGGTGTGTGTGTGTGAGGAGAGAGAAAGAAATGTTTGGTGTGTGTGGAGGGGAGAGAGAGAGAGAGAGAGAGAGAGAGAGAGAAGAGAGAGAGAGAGGGGAGAGGAGAGAGAGAGAAGAGAAATTTTCAGTTTTGATGCAAGCCCCTTTCATTGAAAATTTTTCTTCGATCATGCTTTTATTGATTTTGTATGTACAAAAATATCTTGAGTCAATTCCATATGTATTTTAATCAGTCCTCCCTCCCACCCACTCTCCCCCCTCCTCCTCTCTGCATGCTTTTATTGATTTTGTGTGACAAAGGTATCCGTGCATGTTGTTTCTTTAGAGTATTCCAACAGTCATCCCCCCACCCCCCAAACTCTCCTCCCCCCTCTCATGCAGACTCTCTCTCTCTCTCTCTCCACTTCTCTCTCTTCTTCCTCTCTCTCTCTCTCTCACTCCCCCTTTCCCCTCTTCCCCTCCCCGTTTTTGCATGCCGCCGGGTACACTGTGCTGTTTCTTTCTTCCCCCATTGTTTTTAAAAATGGTAAATTTGCGTGCAGGGCTTGGATCATGTTTTCTAACCATTCCTTCTCACTCTCTCTCTCGTTCTCTCTCTCTCTCTCTCTCCTCTTCTCTCTCTCTCTCTCTCTCACACAGACACACACACCACACACCACACAACCACACACACACAAAACACACACACACACCCACAACACCACACAAAACACACACACCACACACCCACACACACCACACACACACACACCACCATTTGGGTTGCAGCGTTTTTTTGTCAAACCTGGTCTTGTTTTGTTTTTTTTTTTTCCTTAGTCAGGGTTTTTAAAAATTTATACCTAAACCCACCTGTTGTTTTAAAAATCAAAGAGGGTATTGACGGAAGTTTTGCTTTTTTGAATATTGTGTGCGCCCCGCATCGGCATGCGTGGCCATGTGTGTGTGTGTGTGTGTGTGTGTGTGGTGGTGTTTGTGTGTGCGCCGCGCGCGCGTGCACCGTACGTCGGCGTTGGTATGTGTAAGAATTCAAGCGCTTCGGGAACAACACTTGTTTCCGGAAAGCGAAGGATGGTGAATCTTCGGCACTTGAGCCCCCAGAGCATACTATGTATATGCCGACGCCACTAATAACCTTCGCAGAAAATAGTCAAGGGGTTGGGGACAAGAAAATTTTCCCTTTTCTCGGTTTAGCTCCCCGCCCTGTGTGTAGCGTTTTCCTAGGCGGTACCCCAAAAAGAATTGGGGTTCGCTATTCTCCACGTTACTCGAACCCCCCTTAAGCAAACCGTTTTCGGCCCTTATCCCTCAACTCTAGGTTCAATAAAGCCCCGTCACAATTTTTTTTTCTCTTTTCCGTCTAACCTTTTGAAGACTTTGACCCAGCGACAAAAATGTGGCAGAAGAACTCCCGGGGCTATTTTATAATATATTGGGGGTCCATTGAATATAAATTACTTTGCTCTGCCTTTAAAGAAGTGTTAAGTTAAAAAAAAAGCTCCCTCTTTTCAAAGGGTTTTTCCATTCAAATTTTCCCTAGGTTCTTCCTGTATTCCCCTTTTCTCTATGGGTTTCCCCTTTACAACCTGCTGCTCTCTTCAAATTTTTTCGGGTTTTATAAATACCCTTTAGAGGGTAAGGACCCAAACTGAGAAAACCATATTCCATACGGTCTAACCATTTTTTTTGTAGCATCGTTTTTAAACCCTTTTTGGGGGGCAGTCATTGATTTTCCTGTTAAGAAACTAAGATGTTTTGCTTTCTTACATCAAAATTGTAAGTTTTTTATTTGAACGACTACTATAATCACGCCAAATATTTTGCAGCTTTGGTTTCTTTTAAAAAATAGTTTTTTGGTAAAATAACTGATCAAAATTGGTGAGCTTTTGTTACTTATGAACACTTGGCACTTTGGGATAAAAATTTCCATTTCCAAAGTTTTCCCATCTTGAAAGCGTTTAGATCTTCTTGTAGGATGGTGTATCATTCTTTTTTCAATTGTTCATATACTAAACTGTCTCTGCAAAAATTTTTATAGTATTCCGGGAGAGAGATTTCTACTTAATATTTATATAAATTTAAAAAAAAACAAGGGCCCCAAAAACAGTTCCTGGGGTACACCTGACAAACGGTTTTACAAGGGGTGACGACCCCCACAACAACTTTCTGCGTTCCCAACGGGGATGATTACCCATTTTTCAAAGAACCCCCAATCCCAAATGTGTTCAATTTAACAGCGGGCCCTTGGTCAACCTTAAAAAAGGGCTTAGAAAAGTCTAAAAAAATTTTGCATCATTTGCGTTTTGTTAATCGCTCAACAGAAAAGAAAAAGGGGGGTTAAATGAGAAAAGGTTTTTGGAAGGGAAATAGTGGGGAGTCAAAGTCGTAAGATGTAATAATTTTTTGAAGGAATACTATTAAGGTCAAAATATTGGAAAAAAAAAAAAAAAAAAGAAAAAAAAAGAAAAGGACAAGATCAACTTGGTTCAAAAATATGTGTAGGGGAAAAGGAGAGGGGGTTAGGGGATTTAAGCACAGGGTTCCATGGCAACAGTCCCAAGGCGAAGGCGGGGGATGAAATGCTGGGGTATTTAAATACTACTTATTTATGAATGAAATGCAAACAACATAGTGAAAGGGTTTAAGGGAACGAAAAATGATCAGAAATATATTTAGAAAATACATTTTTATAATCAAATAAAAAATAAAATAAACATTAAAAAAAAAAATAAATTAAAAATAATAAATTAAAAAAAAAAAAATAAAAAATTTAAAGATAATAAATGTATAAAAAAGATAGCTTTAAAATTTTTGTGAGGGGAATAGTGGGGGAAAAAGGATTGTGTGTTGTAGGGGAGGATATTGGGGCTGGATTTAAGTGGTGGGGGGTACTGTTCTTTAAGGGGTTATGCTATAGGGGGGAGGGGAAAAGGGGATGGGTTTTCGTACTAACGGGGGGGGGGGGGGCAACATATTCCCCTATACACAAATTTATATATAATTTTTAACATTTCCCCTCTCTCTCTCCCCCCCCCCCCCCCCCCCCCCCCCCCCCCCCCTTTTTTTTTTTTTTTTTTTTCCCCCCCCCCCCCACCCCCCCCCCCCCACCCCCCCCCCCCCCCCCCCCCCCCCCCCCCCCCTTTCGGGGGGGGGTGGGGGGGGGGGGCATGGGGTTTTCAAATGGGGGAAAATTTCCAAAGTGAAAGGAAAAGGAAGAGGAGGGTCTGTAAAACCCATGTCTGAGGTTAACAAGGTAGGGGGTCGTTGGTGGGGGATATTTCGGCTGGAGCTGCGAGATGGGAAAGGGCCATATACTTTTGGCGTTAGCCATGGGGTGCTGGGCCCTTTTGGCAAGAGATAATTCCCGCATAAAGGGTTCCAAGTTTTCACTCTTAAATTTCCAAATGCCAAGACTTTACATGTTGATGTTGTGTTTGGGGAAGTTGAAATTAGAGCGACGGTTTTTGGGGCCCAGGGGGGCGGTGTCGCCAGGTGTTCAAGATGGCCCCTCAAGTGTGCGAGATTTCACCTACATAGATCTTACCGCCATACATGGGTGGCATAACAAAGGGTGGGTTGGCGGGGAAATCTTTTTAAAAGTGAAAGAGCCTGGGGGCCCGTTGGATGGGGGTTTTGGGGTTTGGGGAGAAGGGAATTTTCAGTTGGGTTTTTTAGCAGGGGAAATACCGGTGCTTAGGGGTGAAGATTTTTTTCACTTTAAACGCACCAGTAGGTCGTTGAGGTTTTTGTCACGTTTTTAAAAATGATCATTGGTTTTTGTCTCAAAGGCAGGGTTTTGACTTTCTACCCTGTGCCATTAATTCAGGATCCTGCAGAGGGCAATTTTGGGATGGAAGAAAGCCATGGTCGGGCCCGCTTTGGGAGGTTTGTTTTCCCAATAATGTTCTGGATTCTGCATGCGGCTGAAGCACATTGAGGGCACTAGGGGACCACGGTTGGTGAAAAAAAAACAGACATTTGGCTGTTGTTATGAAATCTTCTTCGCTAAGCAGAGTCTGCGTAGGCGAAGGAATTCAAAAATGGAAGCATTTTTGGGCTGGGGGTGGGGAAAAGTTAGCCAGGTATGATGGCTCATAGGTTTGTAGAAAGACGAGGTTTGAACAGTCCATTTTTAGGGGGTAGGATGTCCAGGAAATTAATGCTGGAATGGTTAGGGCACTGGATGGAGGATGGGAAATGGCAAAGTTGAGGAAATTCTGGGGGTCAGTTCGGCATGGAGTGGGTCCCAAACCTTCCCGAAACGATCAAAGCAAAGTGAATTTTCGTTGTTTTATTCGTTTATTTAAGTCACCCGACGAAGACCTAAGAGGTCGAAACGCCGTTGTGTTTTGTCTTGTGACTTCGTTGTCCACGTTCTCTGGGCGGTTCGCTACATTTATTTAAGATTTGAAGAGAAATGAAAGAGTTAAGAAATCTTCCATGTTTCCAGAATCTTCATGTTTCCATAAACCCCATGCCTTTTTTCTTTCTTTTTCGACCCCCCCCCCCCCTTCTGTTTCTATTTCTCCCCCCCCCCCCCCCCACCCTTCCCCTCCTTTCTCTCTCTCTTTCTTCTGCACTCTCTCAATTCCTTACACCACTCCCTTCTCTCTCTCTGTGATGTGTGTTTGTTTGTGTGTGTGTGTGTGTGTTGTGTGTGAGTGTGAGTGGTGTGTGTGTTGCATGATGCGTGTGTGTGTTTGTGTGTGTGTGTGCGCGCATGGCATGTGCATGTGTGTGTATGCGTGTGTGCATGATGCCTGCATGTGTGTGTGTGTGTGTGTGTGTGTGTGTGTTGGTGGGACTATGAGTGCATGTATTTTTTGTCCTTGCATGCAGCAGTTGTCAGCATGACCTCAAGGTACCTGAATTTTTACTGAATAGGAATCACCAGAATAATATGTCAGTTTACATAGATATGAGTTGTTATCATTGTTACCTTGACTTGACAAAACTGATTACCAGCAAAATTAAAAAAAACAACATCTGAGACATTTACAAGTGCTGTGCTTTTATTCTTGCATACATATTTATATCTATTTAAAATTCCATCTATATACATATATATATCTCTCTCGTCTCTACACACACACACACACACACTCACACATAACACATTTCAGCTGTTTTACCAATCTCCATTACTGCAGTGTTGGTCAGTGTCCTCTGAGTTTAAAACGTTTTTTTGTTGTTGTTTTGCCTCTCCTCCTCTTCTCTCTCGTGTTTTGTGTGAGTGTGTGTGTGTGTGTGTGTGAGTGTGTGTGTGAGCCGTGCGTCCGGTGGTGTGATGGAGTCACAGTACTATACATAAATTATAATGACATTATTTTTGAAGCTTGTGTGTCATTGTCAATGTGTGTGCTTGTGTGTGTAGTGTGTGTGTGTGTGGTGTGTGCATGCAAAAATGAGACAGACAGACCCACGACTGACTGTCATAATTAGGTATTTGCACAGTATTACTAAACTTGTGTGGATTGTGCTTCCCTTTAGCTCAGATTTAAAATTCTGACAATAATTTAAACCAGCATGGGCCAGATGATTTCTGTAGGGGGTCGGGTAGACTTTATCATACTGTACTGGGTCAGGTAAAAAATAACAAAACAATAATGCACAATCCCGTGTACGCTCTCCCATGCCGTGCTTGGACTGAATGCAGGAGCGAGTTGGTAAGAGCGAATGCAATGAAAGGACATTGACAATGGCTGTATTATCACGCTGAACACTCCTGGAGTCACTTACTGCATCTTAACAATGACCAGGACACTGTACACATTTCATACAGTGATGGTCATTAAGTAGGGCCACCTTTTGGGGTTTTTTGTTCAACGCTGCCACAGAGGCAGCCACACTCCATCTTCAGAGGATAGATGATATGAAGTCGTCACAGCATCTGATTTCCAATCAACAAAGCACTGCCAATGCTGACAGATAAAAGTGGCATTCTGTGCTCCAATCCATTTCATGACAATTTTAGAACACCATCTATATTGGTTTGCAATTTTCAACAGTGAATGCATTGTTTCAACTGCAATACATGTCAAGTTAAAAATGCACATCCCAAACCTGCCACACTTAGCCAACAAAAGAAAACAACATTCTTTGTTTTGTTCCTTCAATAAAACAAACCAAAAAATTCTCAAACCAAATTAACATTCAAAACGGTCCTACAACAATGGAGAACTCCTCACTAGAATCTCTATCCAAAGAATCACCTGTGATTGTGTAGACTGCTATGTATGTATGGTGTATGTACATGTTGTGTATGTGCTGAGGGCATTGAAGGTTGTACATGGTGAAGACCAGAGACATTGAGAGTGAGAGATATAACAGGGGAAACCCCAGACAGACAAACAGACAGGCAGAGATAAATGAAGTGAAACGGAGTACTTTGTGAATGATTGAGAGAATAAATGAACAGATAATTTTTAAGAGGATAGATCAACGAGACATATCATACACAGTCCCTGCACAACTACAAACTAACACACAAAAAGCACACCAATTTTCCATTTGGGTTTTAAAATAAACAGAAATATTGCATACAATCAACAAAAACAAATTCAAGTTTTAATAATTCAAATGGTGACCTAGCAATGTGCAAAGTTCAAAAATTCATTTTTGCAAAACCGAGATCTAGAAAAATTTGCAGACTGATAATCAATTTCATATACACATTCTCATGTTGCCAGACCTGATATTTCATATTCTCATGTTTGTTTACACACACATACACACATGCGTGAGTATATGCATGCGCATGTAGCCCCGCACAACGCACACACATTGGCTCAAGGGTGTTCTGAAAAACTAATGTCCCCTAACAGCAAAGGCCCATTGTGAACAGACTCCACCTCTCTTCTCTCTCTTTTTTCCCCAAACACTCTTTTCCATACAGTGCCCAAGATTCTTTCTTGCATCTTGAAAAAATTAACAGCAACAGCTATAGCCAAAAAGTAAACCAGAAGCATGGAAAGGCAGAATTAGGTAAAAGTAGGGGATGGAGGAAGGGGAGTGGGGGGAGTTCATCTCCGATGTTTGAAAACCAGAGGAGGGGTGGACCACAGCACAGCCTCCTGTTCCCAAAGTTCACACTGTACTATTGTGCAACCACTCTTCTGCTCTTTCTAGGGGTACACTTTTTGTCAAACACATGATTATTTTCAGGCTGAGACCACTATAATGGAAAAAAAAACATTGGGGCATTTTTCTGCCGAGAGCAGTAGAGTTTTAATGCCTGATCTGAACATGAAACAGAAGCCTGCACACACACACACCACACACACACACCCACACACACACACACACACACACACACCTACACACACACACACTCACACACACGTATGATACATAATTCAGACCCTCG
>JAFLJL010005872.1:0-12887 GCA_018398815.1 Conus ventricosus | reverse complement strand
GTTTTATGTCCTTCCGCTTATGGTGTTCAGACAGTTTATGTGTGTGTGAAATGAAGTATGCAAGTGATGAAGTGTATTATTCCATTAAGATAGAATGTGACATCCCTCCTCTCTCCCCCACCCCCCCCTACCCCCCCATCCCTCTTCCACCTTAACATTTTAAGTGAGAAGTGATAAGATCTACAGATAAGGACCAACTGAACTATTTAACAAACACTTACAAACCGAGTCAAGAACAGAGTAATTGTTTGAAATATATCGTAAAGGCATGAAGTCGACCCATCAGTATAACCATCAATACCCGAATATCTTAGGAGCTCTCTTGCTCTTGGCATTGAATCAGCAATGACTGACATTTAAGGATTTCCCACACATACATTTAACATTTGACAATATTTTGTTTTCAATGCGTTCAACGGAATCTATGGATTAAGCTTTCATCTCCCTAGACGAGGAGGAGACTTGTTTGAACGTTTTCCATCGTACCCCTCACTAATTTGTGTGTGTGTGTGTGCGTGCGTGCGTGCGTGCGTGCGTGCGTGCGTGCGTGCGTGCGTGCGTGCGTGCGTGCGTGCGCGCGCGCGCGCGCGCCCGTGCGTGCATGTGTGTGTGTGTGTGTGTGTGTGTGTGTGTGTGTGTGTGTGTGTGTGTGTGTGTGTGTGTGGTGTGCGTTTTGTGAACGTGTGTGTGTGTGTGTGTGGGGTGTGCGTTTGTGAACGTGTGTGGTGTGTGTGTGTGTGTGTGTGTGTGTGTGTGTGTGTGTGTGTGTGTGTGTGTGTGTGTGATGTGAAATGTGATGTTTTTATCAATATCGTAGGCCTAGGTCATTCAGCACAACGAACGTAGGGGAAGATAGGGTAAGTTAGAAACCCTAAGAAATGCAGCCCTACCTCCTTCACTAAGTTTACTTCACTCAAGGTTAATCATTTGTAAAGCTTACCATAGGAGCTTCGTATCGTACAGTCATCAAATGGCTATCTTTATTTCAAACAGTTCTATATAAGAAATCATTATTAAATTCTTAAAGAAAAGGAAACCCACTTTAGACATCATTTCGGGTTAAATGGACCAGGGAGTGGTAAATATTGGGCCACGGGCCTATATTAACCGACACGCATTATTCATAAACCAAACCAATATTGTTTGTCTGTTGGCCATATAAGATGTGTGAGCTTGTTCGATAACCCATTTAAAGGCACCTAAGGTCTCAACACATTCATAAACTAAACTTGAAGAGTAAATGATTATCCTTAATTGTAAGAACAAAAACACAAACATAATAGAGTCATAAAAGCTAATACAAGCCAATCGAAGAACAGACAGTTTCAGTTGTCTTGCTTTAATTGCAGTGCTTCTAGGGCACTTAAAATAATTGAATTTACAAACGAGTCAAAGTAACCCATTTTAGTCACAAGTAACCCAAAAGTTATCAGAGGCCATAATGCAGAGCTTCAGGCTTTCATTTGGCTTTGTTTTACTGCAGCCCTTTTAAGGCATTCAAAACTCCAAAGAAGCCATGATTTGAAATTAATTAACATAGTTTTTGGTTGAAAGGATCATCCAAGAAAAAATGCAGAACGCAACGTTCAAAATTGATTTTCTTTCATTACGCTCTTTTTAAGGCACTAAGGCCTAAATATAATAATAAATAATAAATATAAAAATATGTTCAAATGTGAAACATAACATATTTATTTAAATTATCTTTTGTTTTGGGTGGGTTCTTTTGAAAAGACAAACGAATTAATGTTCGAAAACAAAAAGAAACATTCAAAGCACCGTCAATATTTGAATATGTTTCTTCTAAATCAAGTGGATGCCACACACGCGCACACGCGCGTGCGCGCGCGCGCGCGCACGCACGCACGCACGCACGCATACACCACACCCCACACACACACACACACACACACACACACACACACACACACACACCACACACTCACACGCACCACGCACGCACGCACGCACGCACGCACGCACGCACGCACGCACGCACGCACGCACGCACGCACGCACGCACGCACGCACACCCCCACACACACACACACACACACACACACACACACACACACACTGCCGACAAAGCTGGATCTTGAACCTCTGAAGTCTTGCGGTAGAAGACAGAACCGAAATTTTCAAAAGATAAAGTTCCTTCTTACCAAGATCAAAGACATGTGTTTGTTTTGTGAGGGCGCGAAGTTAAGAAGTAAAAAGGTCACATAGTCCAATATGGTCGAAGCGGTTAAATTGTAATAACGAAAATTTTCTCAAATATCTTTGTCATAATTATTTCTTCGTCTACATATTTAGGCCGATTATAATGAGCAGCCCCAAAGCTGAAAACTTGTATAGTATACTATATGCCATGGAACTACTAACATCATTTCTTTTTTTTTGTGTGTTTCTTCCTTAAAATAAGATGCAGATCAAAAATTCGGAGATATTTGAGGTAAAAGGAAAAGGGGAGTTTTAAGAGTTGGGTTTGTTAGATGTAATAAATTAGGATACCCATAATATAAGAGTGCGGCTATTATTACGTTTTCTTTGGCTCTCGTTGTCTTCCATGACATCCTATGTCTTCCCATGACTATCCATACCGACATTACATAGCCCTGTAACCCTATTATGTATGGGGATAATTATATGATTTGTTCCCCGGCTTTGACTCCTCTCTGTCCCATCCATCTCTGACCTATCATACCTCCTTCAACAGTTTGTGTCCCTCCTGTACTGTAAGGGAGTGCATGAGTGAGGAAATGTATGTGTGTGAGTTTTGGGTGGTGTGTGCCCACGCATGGTGTGTACATGCGTGTGTGCATAGTCTTCTCTCTCTCTCTCTCTCTCTCTCTCCTCTTCTCTCTCTCTCTTCTCCCCTCTCACACACACACACACACACACAACACACACACCCCACACACGACGCACGCACGCACGCACGCACGCACGCACGCACGAAAGCACGCACGCACGCACGCACGCACAAAAACACACACACACACACACACACAACACACACACACGTGGAACACGTAAACGCGCATGCGCCGGCATACACAAACAAACTCAAACACGCACATACACTTCTACACAGAGTTATTGTGTACTTGCAGGGTTTGTGGGGAGCAGTCTTAAGGGTTTTATTCAATTGACTAGGGGAAAGAGTATCGTCCCACGAGAAGATGTTGAGAGTGGGTGGGGAATGTAAAGTGTAGCTGACACGGGGATTTTCCCAGGGAGAGAGAGAGAGAGAAGAGAGAGAGAGAGAGAGGAGAGAGAGAGAGAGAGAGAGTGAGAGAGAGAGAGAGAATGAGAAGAGGGAGGGAGAGAGAGAGAGAGAGAGAGAGTGGAGAGGAGATGAGAGAGAGAGAGAGAATGAGAGAGGAGAGAGAGAGAGACACACACAACAGAGGAGTGAGAGAGGAGAGAGAGGAGGAGAGTGAGAGGGGAGGAGAGAGGAGAGGGGAGGGGAGAGAAAAGGAGAGAGAGAAGAGGAGAGAGAGAGAGAGAGAGAAATTTCGTGATTATGGACAAAATTAATCACAAATATATCTGAGCATGAAAGCAGTTGTTTCAGGGTCCCACACCCCACACACACACACACACACACAACACACACACACACACACACACACACAACCAACACAAGACACACACACGCACGCACGCACGCACGCACGCACGCACGCACACACACACACACACAGAAAATTTTGCAGTGAAAAATACACCTAGGAATTTTACTGTATCTTTAAACTGAAGTTCGCTTCCATCAATATGAAAGTTCGGCAATTTTCTGGGAGAATTACCAGCACTGAAAAAACATGATATGGGTTTTATCAACAGAGAAACTTAGACCATTCTGGGTCATAAATGACTTATTTTGTCTAATTCGCATTGATACAGGGTTTGAATGTGCTTCAGTTTTCTAACAGGAGTACTGTTCTTTATATTAGCATCCGTCCACATACATATGTCATCTGCATACTGTACTACAACTGTATGTTTTGACAGTACTTGAGGCAGGTCATGTATCAGTAAATTGGAAAGAAATGGAGCAATAAGTGAGCCTGAGGAATTCCCATATGTAGATTTCTTGAAGTGGAATACGAGTGATCCACTTTTGTTTGTATTGACCTATTACATAGAAAATTTTAATAAACTGATACATACGCCCGAAATCCCATTGGTTTTAAGTTTCAGCAGTAGTTGTGAATGCCATACTTGATCGTACGCTCGTTTTATATCAAAGAAAGTAGCAAGAATATTTTGTCGGCGAGCGAATTGACGTTTGATATTTGTTGAAAGTTTTAGTAAGTGATCAATTGTAGACTACCAGAGCAAAACCCTGCCTGATTGTTTGGAATTATATTATTTTTATCAAAGTAATGAACTAATCTTACAGTTATGATTTTTTTCCATCAGTTTACCAGTATGAGAAGTGAGAGCAATTGGCCTATAACTATGCGGATCTGTTTTTGGGTTTTTCCCGTTTTTATGTACTGGAAAAAACTATTGACTGTTTCCATAAATCTGGCATAACTCCATCATTCCAGCAATTCGAAAACAATTTAAATAGATACTGAATCCATCTCTCCGGCAAGTGTTTCAACATTTCATTTGAAACTTCATCGAGGCCGACAGACTTTCTTTTAGTACTCAATGACAAAATAGTTTCCTGAACTTCAGCGAGTGTAATGGGGGCATTGATGTAGAGACTATTATCAGGATCTGGATCTCTATACTCGTATTTTGTTCCTGTTCTTCCCCATATAGTTTGCATTTAGGTGAGAGACTTTCTACCCTGCTTTTTAAAAGAGAACAAATCTGCAAATTTCTCAGGTTTTTGAGCAGCAGTCGGGAGTCTGTTGTTATCAATTGATATACGACATTTGAGAATTTGTCACCATGTTTCATACTACGTATTTTCTTCCATTACCTTCTGGAGATCTTTTGATGAGGTGATTTCTATTGAACTGTAATCTGCCCAATATATTCGTTTAGCAGGGCTATTTTTCTGTTAAAAGCTGACTTTGCTTCTTTCATTTCTTGTGTTTTGAAGGAGATCTAGTTATCAGATATATTTTGTATTTCAGTTTCTTTTCTTCTTTCGCCTGTGCACATTCATCAGTCCACCAGCTGTTTCCTGCATATTTATGCGAGATATGAGATGAACATTTAGGAATGGAATTGTCAGCAGAAAATAATACTGATTTGACAAAGTGATCATATTGCACAATTGATATTTTCATTTGGGGGGATTATATTAGATGAATTAAGAATAGTTTCAAATTTATTCCAATCTGCTCGGTTGCAGTTATAGTTGCGGATTTTATCGCCCGAAGGAACAACAGGATCTAGCTTTTCATTTAATGTTATTTTGACTGGAAAATGGTCACTACCTATAGGATCCGAATCACATTCCCAAACACAGTCTGGAGCTAGTTGAGGAGATATGAGAGATATGTCTATTGTGATGGCTTGTGATCTTCTATGTCAGGTATTCTGGTAATTTACTACCATCATTTAGCAGATACATATTCGAATCTACAACATTTTCAATTAAACGGTGACTTGTGATCTTATTACCATCTTTCTCCCACAGTGGTGAATGAGCATTAAAATCCCCGCTTATGACCCATTTTTCATTGTTTGGAAGAGAACGCAACCATTCCGTACTTTCTTCATTTGGTCCCTTTGGGAGGTATACAGAAACCATATTAATGATAAGATCTCGATTAAATTGAACAGTAGCGGCACAAGAATTCAAGAATGGAATATTTTGAGGGGCTGGCGATTTGAGCGGGATGAAATCAAGATCTCGGTGGATGTTAAATGGGTGTGTTGATTTTACCTGTTTGATCTTGTTGGAAGATGGGTGGTTAGTAATAATGAGATAGGTGTGGTAGTTTACTTTGGACCGTATGTAACGACTGCAGTAATATAACTTTAAAATGATTTGAAGCAATATGTTGTACAAGTTGATCAAGAGGTTTCTGATAATGGAGCGACAGTTCCATTGTCAAATGTCAATGTTTGAAGAAGCTACCATTTTAACTAGATTTGTTTGTTATGAGATTGAGTAATGATTTTAATAAAGCACTTAAGGATATTGTTTCGTCCAGCAGCCGCTCCTCTGGGACGCATTGTCTAACTTCTGCTCTTCTGGGCCACCATGTTTATCTTTCTCCTCCTCTAGACCGCATGTTCACCTTTCTGCTCCTCTGGACCGCACTGTTCACCTTTCTGCTCCACTGGGCCGCACTGTTCACCTTTCTGCTCCACTGGGCCCGCACTGTTCATCTTTCTGCTCCACTGGGCCGCACTGTTCACCTTTCTGCTCCACTGGGCCGCACTGTTCATCTTTCTGCTCCACTGGGCCGCACTGTTCATCTTTCTGCTCCCCTGGGCCGCATGTTCATATTTCTGTTCCATTGGGATTTCGGGGTTCCCTTGATTGTGGCGTCGCACCGTAGTAAGCGAGGACGAGCGCGATGATGATGAAGTAGAATGAATAATTCTAGCTGTTCAAGACAGCTTGCCTCCTCACTTGATGGGAGAGAGGAAGGTGATGTTGCCACGGAAGAAGAGTAAATGGTATGAAGGGCATGAAGAGCTTGTGGAAGGATCTTCATGGGCCCCCGAAGTGCTGTGACAGAAGGGAACACTACAGATGACAGAAATGTTCCTAAAGACTGAGGGCAATTCAGATTTGACTTTACCACATCGGCGTACGATTTTTTAGCCGCAGATGTTGATGTTGAGATAGATACACTAGAAGATGCATTATCTGTCATCACTTTTTTCTTGGCAGTAGCTACAGCAAATGAATAATGCATGTACTGCTGGTTCCTCAACATTGCCGCTGTCTTGGCCACACGTTTTGCTTCACAGTGTCGATATGCAGCCGATGTGTTGACCTTTACAGTTAACACGTGTGGGGTCTCTGCTGTACATTGTCCTCTGTTGTGAGAACTGTCCCCACATCGGCTGCACCTACCATAACGGGCTCTGCATTGCTTCCTGCTGTGGTCAAGACGTTGACAAAACGTACACTGTCTGACTGGCGGACAGTAGGGATGCACAATGAACGACTTTCCGTTTACCTGAACTTTCTCTGGTAGAACGGGCAAGATTAAAAGTTAGCTTGTTCAGAGCACAATGACCATTCTTCGTTTCATTTTCGTGGAAAATTCATATAGAAATACTTTAACAAAAGCTAGGAAGTGTTTAAATATTCTCATAATTGTTAGTAGGCACTATTGGGGTCAAGACACTCCATGTTTGATTCACCTCGCGACAGCCTAGTCAGGTCAAAACTCACATATGCACAGGAATATATTTTACGGCTCCAAATTATTTACTGAAGAAATTGCAATGTGTGGACTCAAAGGCGTATAATATTAGCATTGGGTATACCTGTGCATGCTCCAACTCTAGCTACATATAAAGAAGCAGGAGTTATAGCTCTAGATGATTATCGCAGGCTAGCTACTGCTAAATATGTTCTAAGAAGTAGCTCTGTTGATCATTTTAATGAAGTAGAAAGAACATTAAGATCCGATATTCACTTTCCGAAAAGGGCAAGAGAAATAAAATCACTGACAACAATTGCCACTTACACTTCAGACATTCAAAGCAAATCAGGATTTAAACGATAAAGATATATGTAGGTGCCCGCCATTCTCTCCCATTCCTTCATGGGAATTAATGAAAGCAATTTTGATGTTGACTATGGTATTTTGAAAAAAGAAAATAGCCCTCACTATGCAGCATTTTCTTTTCGATCGCATGTTGAAGCTCTATATCCGAACCATTTGGAGGTATTTACAGACGGTTCAGTGATAAATGATGGAAATGCTGGTGCTGGATTTGTTGTTCCTGGCTTAAAGAAAGAACAAGCTTATCATGTTGGAAAAGGCCATTCCATTTTCTCTGCAGAGCTGGTAGCTATTCTCATGGCCTTAAGGTATATTACAAACCTTCCCATGATTATTTTACGAATTCTTTTGTGTGTTGATTCAAGATCTGTTTTACTGTCGCTAACTTCAACTAAGCTAAAGGAAAGAGCTGACATTATAATTGAAATAAGGCATCTTGTTAATTTTCTAATGCAAAAAGGTTCTGATTGTAACTTTTTGTTGGGTCCCTTCTCATTGTGGTGTCCAGGCAAATGATTGGGCAGATAGAATGGCAAGGAAGGTGCAAGGAATGCAAATGGCTGCACAACTGTAAAGATTCCATTATCTGTAAAAGAGGGATATCATCTTCTGGAGGCAGTCTATAAAAAAGCCAGCCACAATGTCACAACTTTTGACAGTAAAGACTCCTTATTGCAAAAAGGTATTAATAATGAGTCACGAGAAGTTAGCTCTTTATATTACAGACTAAAACTCAATGCGTTAAAATGCAAACATATAAACGACATTAGGTGTCCCTGTGGAGAGAGAATGTTAACGTTCCATATTTTATTCTATTGTCCGTTCACAAAGCAATATTTGCCCGATAATCCGGCAGTCAAAAAACAATACTACAGATGACGATCTCAAAGCCATTATTGATGATAAATCACTTCTTGTCACTGCAGCCAAATCTCTTCTTCGGAGTCCTATAGGGACAGCTCTGTAGTTTGCTCGTTTTGAAAATTTATAAAAATTAAATTATAGGCATTGTTTATTGATGGGTTTTTTTCTCTGTCAAACATGGTATTACGTTGATGGGGGATATGAAATGACGGGGTATTCCTATTTGTGATAAAATACTAATGTCATTCAGGATGATTTCAAGGTCCGTCTAAAAACACTATTTTGTGAAAAGACGCTAAATCAACAAAACAAAACAAAACACACACACACACACACACACACACACACACACCACCACACACACACACACACACACACACACAGACCGTCGCGCTCTCTCCACATACTCGCACACATACTTGCACGTCCAGAGAGAGAGAGAGAGAGAGGGGGGGGGGGGGGGCGGGAATAAAAAACAGAGATAGAAAGATAGACCGACAGTCAAGCAGACACAAATAAAATCATAGACAGAAAGACAATGGGGCAACTGATACGTAAAACCATGAGAGAGGGAGGTGAGGGTGGAGTTGGGGCAGAGACCGAACATGTCTTCGACGTCGTTTTTTTTTACGGGAAATGCTGTCTCAGAGCGACAACTTTTTTACGGCAGCAATTTTTTTTACATGAAATGCTGTCGCTGCGACATGATCTTATTTTTAAGCAACGACACGATTTTATGGACATTTCTCGTAAAATCTGTCGCGCGACCAATTTTTATGAAATTAAGTCGCTCAGCGATAATTTTTCATGAACCAGCTGCAGTATTTCCCGGGAAATACTGTCGCTGCGACACGATTTTATGAGCGACAGTATTATATACGACACCGGCCGTTCCCAGAGGCAGTACTCAGTGGTTTGCGCATAAGTCAGTCGGAGTTCCTCATTGGTCTAAAAAGGAACGAGATCACTGTCAAACTCCTTATGTTTAAGGAAGGCCCTTTGACTGGAGTGAGGGGAGAGATTTTTTTTTTTCCCCACCTTTCCCTTCTCCGCCCCCCCCCCCTCCCCTCTTCCTCCCCTCCCTCTCATCCCCCCCCCCCCCCCCCACCCTCATCCCCGCTACCGCTCTCCTCCTCTCAGATTTTTGTTCTGCATGGTAGCGCTGTGTTCATTGTTGCAGCTATTTGCCAGGTGTTTGCTTGTTCGTAGTTTTTTGTTCCCGAGTTAATCTGTGTTTCTTTGTTTGTTTGCTTTTGTTTTGGGTTTTTGTGTGTGTAGATTTTTGTCTGCAAATGACATCGCAGTTCACGACTCTGATTTCGTCGGCTCAAAAACCGGCAAAATTATCCACAAACACCCTTCTTTTTGTTCACGTGCACAAATCAGCTTGCACTGACTCAACATTTTGAGTGTGATCTGCACCCTTGGCGAGGGCTCTTCTTTTAACTTATTAAGTAAAAAGAGTAATTGTAGAGAAATGGAATTTATGGTAACATAATATAAGCACAATAATAAAGATATAATAATAGTGGGAAAAAAAAGGAAAGAACGTAAAGAAAGAAGTTGACAGTGCGTGTATAAAACGAAAACCAAAACCAAAATAAAACAAAAATGGTGATGGTGTATAGGCAGCGAGGTTAATCAAAGTGAGCGTCTTAAAAAAAGAAATCACACACACACACACACACACACACACACACACGCGCGCGCGCGCGCGCGCGCACACACTCACTCACTCACACACACACACACACACACACACACCACACACCCACACACACACACACATTGTGTGCTTTTCATTCGTAAATAATGAAATACATCTCCCCTTTCTTTATTGCTCAGGCTCTGACAACTGCCTGACACGACCAGTACAAAGCTATCCATCTATCATTGCACATTTCAAATCTATATTAAAAATAAAGCAACCAGAGAAGCACTGTCTTCACCTGCCCTTTTTTTGACTGCTCTAAAGGCAGGTGAAGACAGTGCTTCTCTGGGTCCTCCCCAGCACCTTCGGGTGTTTCTTTTTCTTTCTCAGGCTCTGACAACTGCCTGACACGACCAGTACAAAGCTATCCATCTATCATTGCACATTTCAAAATCTATATTAAAATAAAGCAACCCACCTTGTTTTTCAAACAAGGAGATTTAAATGCATAATTCAAACAGGACTGATTCGACACCATTATGCAAATACGTATCATTCATTCAAACAAACAACATTTAAAAAAAACCGACACTCAAAAGTGCGTTTAAAAATATCAAAAGGGGAAAAAAAAGGGAAGCAAGTCTGACTGAACATTACCAAGGAGCATGGGTGACATGGCGAACCGTGATAACAAACTGTGATAGTAAACTGTGATGGCAAGTCATACTGTCAACGCATCTACCTCTGTGATGGCAAGTCATACTGTCAACGCATCTACCTCTTCGCGAAACTTAGGATGTTTCAAGAAAAAAAAAAAAAAGAAAAAAAAAGCTTTTACAAAAAAATACAACAACAACAAAAATGATAGATCTTCCCTCACCCTCCCTTCCCCCATCCTCCATTACCCTGCACGCCCTGTCCCCCCCTCACCTCCCCCCTCCCCCCCCGCTTCCCCCCCCCCCCCCCCCCCCCCGTCCCTCTCCCGCCCCTCTTCCTCTCTTCTCCCCTACTACCACACACGTGCACGCAACTCGTATTGGGCGAGAGGGGTACGCCAAACGTGTTCTCACATTATCAGAGCAGTGGGGTGTTTAAGGCACAAATATATTACGAGATCTTTTTTACTTGTTAGGACTAAAACACACACCACACACACACACACACACCACACACACACACACACACACACACACACACACACACACCACACACACAGAGTTGACTTTTTTCTTTGTTTCGTGCAGATATATATATATATCAGTCTGCGTCAGTGAATAAATCATTCAACATGCTTTTTTTTCATTGGTGGGGTTGGAGATGGGGGTTCGGTTAGCCAGAGTTTGACACATACAACACCGTGACATGTATTCCAAACTACGAAAGAAAGGCGAATGTATCTTCTGAACGAGCTAGTTTAGCGGTATCCAGAAATCCTATTCGCACAAAATGTTATTAAGTCATTTTGGGCTTTTAAATATCTCCAGAGTAAGATATAAATCTATAAAAGAAAAACATGAAATCAGAATTCTCGTGTGTTGTGTAGTTAGATTTATATACTCTACCTATATGACTTCTCCGTTCTCAAGACTTGTCTAAATATCGTCAAATTAGCATAAAACGAATCCATGAATACAATTTATATGAATTACTTTCAAAGACTGATTGGATTCTTTTTTGAACCCTTGGTGGTGAGAACACCACAGAATTATATGGACTGTGGTGTGTCTCTATTTGACGCCAAGAGCACAGACACAATCAGCCGTGTCTCTCGGATGAGTCGATCCAGCGGACGAAAGGCCTAGGAGCAGGCAATATAAATAGATCTGCCTTCGAGAGGGATTGTGATGGTTCCCTCATGCAGCTAGTGAAGGATTTTCATATTTATAATATATATATTCCCATTTTCTTCATTTTTAAAAAAATTTCAAATCTTTGCCAAGTCATTACTGTGATAATGGAAGAATTGTTAACCTGCATTCGTTTTCCCCCATTACTTAATTGTTCAGCATTACTTTCAAAGATTCTCATACCGCCTGGTTACGAATGCGTGTGTAATAACATACTGACTTCCGCTCTACTTCTTACAAAAAACACGAGGACAGTTGCTTGAAGTCAAATGCTTATGATAATTAATAATAATAATAATAATGTTAATTTTGTACAGCGCCTATTCTCTAAAAAAAAAAAAAAAAAAAAAAAGGGCTCTAAGCGTTTTAGATGACCAACACATTATAAAAGTTATACGACAAGACATGACAAGCTATAAGCTAAATTGTGGTGTATGTATCAATCGTCACGTGCATTTTTAGCACGATATGGGGGCGGTGGCCTCGCTAGGACGTTTTAGCGGAATTTAGAACGATAAAATCCATCGTACATATGCATCTTTAATTTTTCCCAAATAACGTAATAGCATTGTAAATTAAACAAATGCACGGACCACATTTTATAGGACATCCAATAAAGCTGCCAAAAATTACGGCAGTGAATATTCAGGCTGCGAGTTACTTAATCTACTTTCTCGTTTTCCATGGGCGACAACGCATCGTGAGCTTGGGGAAAGATCTTCAATTTTTTTTTTGTAAATGGTGGTGACATTAGTGTGCTGTTATCAGGCCTTACGGTCGGGGACTTTATACAGGTGACCAAATACCCGTCTGCGCGATGAACGTGGGCATGTCGTGTGTTCAGCACTTTATTAAGAGGATAAC
>JAFLJL010005871.1:0-12804 GCA_018398815.1 Conus ventricosus | reverse complement strand
TTTTTTGGGGACGTTTAAGCCTGCAAAGCCTGTGGTGATGGGCTGTTTGAAAACGGCCCTTGTCTGCGCCACTTTCACCGTCTGCAAAGCCCAGTGGTGATTGCTGTTTGTAAACGGCCTTGTTCTGCGCCACTTTCACGCTGCATAGCCCAGTGGTGATGGCTGTTGTAAACGGCCTTGTTCAGCGCCACTTTCACCGTCTGCATAGCCAGTGGTGACAACGAGACAAAAGGAGCATGTCGCGGCACGGATTGTCGAAAACGGCACGGATTGTCGCAAATTCACGAATGCGACAATCCGTGCGGACTGGCGGCACGGATTGTCGCAACAGCACGGATTGTCTCATGCGACAGTTTGTGTCTGACCTCCCGGCACGGATGTCGCAACGGCACGGATTGTCGCAACGGCACGGATTGTCGCAATGGCACAGATTGTCGCAGTTTACACCTTTTTTTGAGGTGCTCGCAAATGACCACAGTTTGTTGATCCTCACTCTTTCATACCACCCCCCCCTCCCCCTTCCCTACCCATCAACCCCCCCCCCCCCTCCTCTCCCCCTTCTTCTCTTCTCTCTCTCTCTCTCTCTCTCTCTCTCTCTCTCTTCTCTTTTTCCCACTCTCTTTCCACTCTCTTCTCTGTCCCCCCTCTCTCTCTCCCCTCCTCTCTCACTCTCTCTCTCTCTCTCTCTCTCTCTGTTCTCCTCTCTTTCTCTCTCTCTCCACTCTCTCTCTCTCTCTCTGCCTGTCCATCTGTCTATCTGTCCAAACTGTCTGTCTGTCTGTCTCAGTGTCCTCTCTCGTCTCTTTCTCTCTCTTGTCTCTGTCTCTCTGTCTCTGTCTCTCTCTGTCTCTCTCTCTCTCTCTGCCCCTCTCTGTCTCTGTCTCTTCTGTCTCTGTCTCTCCTCCCGCCCCCCCCCCCCCTCTCTCTCTCTCTCTCTCTCTCTCTCTCTCTCTCTCTCTCTCTCTTTTTGTGTGTTGTGTGTGTGTGTGTGTTGTGTGTGTGTGTGGCTGTGTGGTGCGTGTGTTGTGTTTGTGTGTGCGTGCGTGCGTGCATGCGTGCTTGCGTGTGGGGTGTGCTTGTTTGTGTGTATGTGTGTGTGCGACCTTGACCTTGAACCTTTCAACAAAATTCGGAAGGGGTATGAGCCAAAACACCTGCACACAAAGTTGCAACATCCCATGTCGACTGGTGCTTGGGGATATGGCTAAAAGTATTTTTTTCAGTGTTCAAGGTCATACGACTTTGACCTTGACCTTGATCGATCAACAGTATTCGGAGGGGCATGAGCGAAGCACCTGCATACTAAGTTTGAATATCCTACGTTGAATGGTGCTTGATATATGGCTTAACAAATTTTTTTTTTTGTTTTCAAGGTCATTTCGACCTTGACCTTGAACCTGACCTTAACCCGGTCAACAATATGCAGAAGGGGATAGCCAAAGCACGTGCACTCTAACTTCAAATCCTTGTTGACTGGTGCTTGAGATATGGCTAAAATATATTTTCAGTGTTCAAGGTCATACGACTTTGACCTTGACCTTGATCGATCAACAGTATTCGGAGGGGCATGAACTAAGCACCTGCATACTAAGTTTGAATATCCTACGTTGAATGGTGCTTGATATAAGGCTAAAAAAATTTTTTAGTGTTCAAGGTCATACGACCTTGAATTTGAACCTGACCTTAACCGGTCAACAATATGCGGAAGGGGCATAGCCAAAGCACGTGCACTCCAACTTTCAACATCCTATGTTGACTGGTGCTTGAGATATGGCTAAAATATATTTTCAGTGTTCGAGGTCATGCGACTTGAACTTGACCTTGATCGGTCAACAATTCTCGGAAGGGGCATGAGCCGAAGCACATGCAATCCAAGTTTCAACATCCTGTATTGAATGGTGCCCGAGATATTGTTAAAAATGGATTTTCAGTGTTCAAGGTCATACGACCTTGACCTCGACCTTGATTGGTCAACAATATTCGAAAGGGGCTTGAGCCAAAGTACCTGCACACCAAGTTTCAACATCTTATGTTGATTGGTGCTTGAGATATGGCTAAAAAAATACTTTCAATGTCAGGTCATAAATTGAAGGTCGTGAAACTTGACCGTTACCTAAACCCCAAAAGACATATCTATAGTACCTTATCCTATATGTGTGTCAAGTTCACCTTCCTATCTTTATTCCTTCGTGATGATATGCTGTTGAACAAACATTCACACACACATACATACATACATACATACATACATACATACATACATACATACATACATGCATAGCACTTACACGACAAAAACAATATAACCCACTCGTAAACTTCGCGGCCAAAATTCCGCCAGGAAAGTAGAAAGCGCAGTGGACAAACGGGCCGACAGGCCGAGAGACAGAGGGATGGATGAAAGGACACGTGAAATTGGGATCCGGTTCACCGTCCCACATTGTAGACCGGAACACAAAAATCAGTCATTCCTCAAACATTCCCTCGGAAAATATGTGCACATGCGGCACGGATTGTCGTTACGGTAAGACCCATAGCAGGTCCGGCACGGATTGTCGCATTCGTGAATTATTTGCGACAATCCGTGCCGTTGCGACAATCCGTGCCGCCACACACCTCTAAACACTGATCTATCTCAGACGAAAATTTTCATCAGGTCTACATAGTTTGTATTATCCATGCTTTACAAGTTTTGCAGCTGCTATCTCTGAAAAAAAAATTGTGTCAGTTCTTTTGTAGAAATAATAAAAACGACTGATCCTTAGTAAATATCTAAAGCACATTGGTGGACCTTTTAACGAGGTATAGTTAATTCAGTCTTCTGACACCAAGAAAGTACCATATGTCTAGTCGCCAATGCTGGTTGAAATGCTATTGTTAATCAGTCACTAATAGAAGCTGCAGCTTGTAGTTAATGACTTGTTTGCGTTGCGCACATGCTCGATTCCGCATTCTCTCTCTCTCTCTCTCTCTCTCTCTCTCTCTCTCTCTCTCTCTCCTCTCTCTCTCTCTCTTCTCTCTCTCTCTTGTAAGGTTTCGACTAGGAATCAGTGATATAAAAGTCCACGACAGATACAAAAACTAACTCAATAAGCTGCCCTTTTTTGTGACAAAACTGAAGATGAAATACACTTTTTGCTGGAATGTCCATCATATCAAGATTTAAGAAATAAGTATATCATGAAATATGTAACAAATGTACACGGACCATTGTTGAAGTTTTTGCTGCAAAATGAGAAAAGGGACGTAATTCGCTCTGTTGCGATGTATATCTTTATGCCTTGAAGAAAGAGAAGAATTGTTACTGGGGAGGGAACATTAGGAGTACCATATATTTTCATAAATTTATCTGTTTTACCTTGTTTCGTGGGTCGGTACGTCTTGTGTATACTTAGGGATCATGATGAAAAATGTGTGTGTATATATATATATATATATATATATATATATATATATATATATGTGTGTGTGTGTGTGTGTGTGTGTGTGTGTGTGTGTGTGTGTGTGTGTGTGTGTGTGTGTGTGTGTGTGTACGTGTGTGTGTGTGTGTGTGTGTGTGTGTGTGTGTGTGTGTGTGTGTGTGTGTGTGTGTGTGTGTGTGTGTGTGTGTGGTTGGCGCGCGCGCAATTGTAAGTAGGAGCGAAATTGTATGTGCGAGCTGTGCGAGTTTGGGAGAGTGTTACATATGGGTGTGATTTTGTATGTATCTTTCGGTATTCTCAATTTACGATTAAATAGTTGGTGTGAGCACGTTTTGAAAATGTGCGTGATCACGTTTCCCCTGTGTAGATCTTGCCACACAGCTGGCAGTGGATGGCATATATAATGTTGCGGCTCTGACATGAAACGTCACGCACACTTGAAACACGCATCTCTGAACACCTGGCTGATATCCGCCACCACCGACCCAAACCCGTCGCCCTACACTTCAACCACACCCAACACAACATCGACCATGTCAAAGTTATGGCACTCTGGCAGTCACAGAGTGACAGCTTTGAACGCACAACTCAAGAATCCCATCTCATTGCCAAACTGGGCACACTACACCCCCAAGGCATCAATATCCAACAATAACCAAACACACATACCCACCACTTCCACATCAGTTGGCATATCCCCTACCAACACACACACATACACACACACATATAATACACCACCACCACATCCCTTCACTCACTTCATACAGTAGTTACAGCCACCTCCATCTATTTAATCTTAATTTTGTTTTATCCTTCCCCTTTTTAATCCACCCTCCTTCATCTTTCACTTTCCACCACACCCCATGTTCTATTTTATTCACCCAAACTTTTTTGTTTTTTTTTCCTTTCCCTCAGTTTTAACCCCCCCCCCCCCCCCCCCCTTCTTTCCCCTTACCATTATTATCAATCCACCATTACCACAACCATCACAAAGATATCAACCACATCCCAATAAACTAGACACACAACCCTATCATATCACACACACACACCCCCCCGACGCAACAAACCCCCCCCCCTCCCCCCTCCGTTTCCTCTCCCATAATCCCCATGTCATTTCCGCCTACCGGCTATTCTCACCACCTCATGGACAACAACGGATGAGTCATTTTTCGTTCTTTTTTTCGTTTTTCGTTCTTTGTTTGTACTGTCCCATATGTTAAATGTGATTTATTTTTTCGCCTGAAGAAGACCCAAGTGGTGAAATGCATTGTGTCTTGTCATGTGCTTTGTTTGTCAATGTCATTGGCGGTAAGAAACAAACTCTATTTCTAAACTTTACTTCGTTCGCCGCCATCAGTCACTCCATTTTGAAATTTTACTGAGCTTCATAATGACTGATACCCTTTGTCGTGTTGTACTCCACGTCTCGTCTTCCACACTCTATTTTACGTCACGTCTCCTGTTCTAGATATCTTTGTGCACGCTGACACCCTCTGTTGTGTTACATTTCACGTCCTGTTTTCAACCTTTTTTGTGTGTGTGTACTGTCAACCCTGATAACCCTTTGTTGTGTTGTATTTCACGTCACGTCTTCGACTCCCTACCATGTACTTGTGAACGCTGACTACCACTTCTCACTCCCACTGCCCTCCATTTGATTCTATTTGTTTCGTTTTGTTTTTGACTGTCCCCCCTTTCCATTCTCCGTCACCTCCACTTCCAACTACACACTTTCAATCGTCATTCTGCATTCTTGATTCCCCACTCGTCTCTGTTCCACTACCTGCCCAACAACAACTAACACCACAACACAATGCCAACTGCCCAAATTTTCTCCCGTTCCCATGCCAGCTTCTGCAGGTCCATTCAGTTTCTACCACCCACCACCCAACCCATTCGCACTAGGCTATACCAAAACACAGTTTCAAAAACCAAATCAGCATCCCATTTCAACTTTCTTAAACAATGTCTTAAACTACACATCACACCTCGTGGCTTCTCACTTTCCCACACCCCTTCCAACCTCCATAACACCACTCTCATCACTACCACCAAAAAGATTCTCTTCCCGGGCAGTCGTAAACTATGTTGGCAATATAAAAACACTCAGTTTCACCCTGAAATCTCTTCTCCAACCTTCTCCAAACATTTCAAACAACAAACAACAATCATCATGCCCACAGCCCCTACCTCCAAACTCAGACAACTCATCCATACACACAACCAACTCATTTACAACCACTGCAACCAGACCAAACAAAACAAACTATCATAACTACAAAAACAGACAAACAACTACTCGCCCGGACCATTCTGCTTCCACAACCCACAATCCTGACCCCACTACCACATCTGATCACACCACCCTCTTGTCTACTGCATCCCTGACAACCTCCCCCTCTCTGACGATGAAGATCAGTTTTAAAACAAAAGGACTTAAATTCATCCCAACTCAACCCACCACCAACAATTACCACAACCACATTGATGTGAAAGGTTTTTTTAGGAAACTTCGTTGGATGGCAGCACTTGAAAACATACCCAGGCCCCCACCACCCCAAAAACTCTGACACCTTCACTCAACTATTTCAAACCCCAATGCTCCGCCAACACCCTCAACAAATCCAGTGAAGTTGAACTCTACATAAAAACATGCAAAATAGACATCAGCCGGATCAAATCCAAACCTGTCCGACACTGCAACCTTTCACAAAACCAACAAAAAGCCCTCAAATCACTAAGAGAACGACAGGACATTGTCATCAAACCAGCAGACAAGGGTGGTGCAGTTGTAGTTTGGGACAAACAACTATACATAGCAGAAGCACAAAAACAACTGTCCAACACAAATTTCTACACACCACTCACAACATCACCCTCCCTCAACACCAGAAAACTCATTGCTAACTCAATCAAAGAAGAAATCAGACTCAACAATCTACCCACTACAGCCAAACTCCTCATTATGACAGACACCAACAGCCCACCTTCTACCTACTCCCCCAAAATACACAAAATGAACACCCCTGGCAGACCCATTGTTTCAGCTGCAGCTGCCGCACTGAACACATTTCGCAATACCTAGACTTCCTCCTTCAACCCATAGTACAAAGCCTCCCCACATACCTCAAAGACACAACCCACACACTCAACATGATTAACTCGCACAACACAGACCCCACTTTTCAACCCAGCCTCCTCTTCACACTTGACGTGGTGTCACTCTTACACCTCCATCCCCCACACTGATGGACTGAGGGCACTCACATTTTTCCTTGACAAACGGCCCCCCAACCAACAACACCCTCCCACCACCACATGGTCAGACTCGCTGAATTAGTCCTCACCCTGAACACATTTCAATTCAACAAGCACACATTTTCACAAATTAGTGGTGTTGCCATGGGTACCAAAATGGGACCAGCCTATGCCTGCCTCTTCAGGGGACACTTGGAACACCGCCTACTCAACACATACACAGGCCCCACACCTGAACTGTACAAAAAGTATATCGATGATGGACTGGGAGCCACATCTATGCCAAAACAAGACCTCCTCAACTTCCTCAACTTTGCCCAGACCTTCCATCCATCTATCCGACTTACCTACACCATTTCGCAGTAGGTCAACTTCCTAGACATCACCATCTCCCTTGACGAAGGCCTACTCAAAACCTCCATTTTCTACAAACCCACCGACGCACATGCATACCTAGACTACTCATCCTCCACAACCCATACATTTAAAGACAGCATCCCATACTCACAATTTCTCCGTCTTCGCAGACTCTGCTCCAGCGAGGAAGACTTCACTATACAAGCAGCCAAAATGTCACAATTTTTCACCAACCACGGATACCCCAGTTCCATCATCAATGCAGCACTCTGCCGCACCATAGCTGTATCCAGAACATCTGCTCTGGAAACCCAGCATCCAACAAGACAGACAGACCACAGCCTACCTCCTCTACCACCCGCACACCCTCCCCATCTGTAGGATCCTAAAATCCAATTGGCACATTGTACATAACCACAAACCCACCTTCCATACCAAACCTTGATCACATTCAAACGTGACAAAAACCTCAAAGACTCCTCGTGCGGTCCAGCTTGAACAGAACCACAGCTACACCACCAGGTACTCACCCCTGCTCAAAATCCAACTGCAAAATCTGCCCCCTCACCAAACCCGACACCATCTTACAGGGCCCCAAAGACTCCTTCACAGTCAAACGCACATTCTCATGTCAGAGCCGCAACATTATATTTTGCCATCCACTGCCAGCTGTGTGGCAAGATCTACATAGGGGAAACGTCACGCACACTTGAAACACGCATCTCTGAACACCTGGCTGATATCCGCCACCACCGACCCCAAACCGTCGCCCTACACTTCAACCACACCCAACACAACATCGACCATGTCAAAGTTATGGCACTCTGGCAGTCACAGAGTGACAGCTTTGAACGCACAACTCAAGAATCCCATCTCATTGCCAAACTGGGCACACTACACCCCCAAGGCATCAATATCCAACAATACCAAACACACATACCCACCCCTTCCACATCAGTTGGCAATATCCCCTACCAACACACACACATACACACACACATATACATACACCACCACCACATCCCTTCCTCACTTCATACAGTAGTTACAGCCACCCTCCATCTATTTAATCTTAATTTTGTTTTATCCTTCCCTTTTTAATCCACCCTCCTTCATCTTTCACTTTCCACCACACCCCATGTTCTATTTTATTCACCCCAAAATTTTTTTTTCCCTTCCCTCAGTTTACCCCCCCCCCCCCCCCCCCCCCCCCCCCCCCCCCCCCCCCCCCCTTCTTTCCCCTTACCATTATTATCAATCCACCATTACCACAACCATCACAAAGATATCACACCATCCCAAAAACTAGACACACAACCCTATCATATCACACACACACACCTCCCCCGACGCAAACAAACCCCCCCCCCTCCCCCTCCGTTTCCTCTCCCCTAATCCCCCCTGTCATTTCCGCCTAACCGGCTATTCTCACCACCTCATGGACAACAACGGGTGAGTCATTTTTCGTTCTTTTTTTCGTTTTTCGTTCTTTGTTTGTACTGTCCCATATGTTAAATGTGATTTACTTTTTCGCCTGAAGAAGACCCAAGTGGTTGAAATGCATTGTGTCTTTGTCATGTGCTTTGTTTGTCAATGTCATTGGCGGTAAGAAACAAACTCTATTTCTAAACTTTACTTTCGTTCGCCGCCATCAGTCACTCCATTTTGAAACTCCTACATTTGCTGTTTTCACAACCCTTTGATCTGTCCTGTACGTTACATTGGGTACAAAATCATCACTGATAATGTCTGTCATGTTGACATCAGTTTCTGACATAGGACATATCCACTCAACTGACTGGTTGATGGCAACATTTGTACGTTCAACATACTTCTTCAACATGTTCACATGGAATACCTTCTCAGTGTTTGCCATTTTGATCTTATAATTAACTGCAGAAAGTTTTTCGACCACCTGAAAAGGACCCTTCCACATAACACGAAGCTTGTTATGTTCATCAGTGAGTAGTACAAGGACTTTATCCCCTACACTGAAGGAACGTGCCTTTGCTTTTCTGTCTGCAAAGACCCTTTTACACATCTGTTTTTCTATCAGCTGACTGTTGAGCAAGCTCACATGCATCCTTCAAACGATTATGCAGTTCATAAACGTATTGGTAACAGTTTTACTGTCAGGGATGTCCGTCTTTTTCGTCCATTGTTTCATCAGTATATCCAAAGGACCCTTGGTGAGTGTCCGAAAAGAAGCTCAAATGGTGAGAATCCCAGCGTTTCGTTCGGCATTTCCCTATATGCGAAAGCAAAGCCGGTATGAAACGATCCCATTCATGGGGTTCCTGCCCTTTCAACCTTTCTTAAACATGGACTTTAACGTTCCATTGAAACGTTCAACCATGCCATTCGATTTGGGGATGATATGGCGTGGTTGAAATGGAAGAGATTGACAACAGTCTGTAAATTTTCTCTCATGAGATCGGAAATGAATGCGTTCCACAATCCGAGAGAATTTCGTCTCGAAGACCCACTCTGGAAAAAATGCAAGTAAGGCTTCAGCGACAGACACTGTATCAATTTTCTTCAGTGGAATCGCTTCTGGATACCTTGTCGCTGTATCCCCCAAAGTTAAGATATAGCGATATCTGGAAGAAGGACGGTGGTAAAGGCCCAACAAGATCCATAGCCACCTTCCGAATGGAACGGAAATGAGAGGCATTTTGTGCAAAGGTGCACATGGGACGCGACCTTTCTGAGATGTCTTTTGGCAGATGTCACATGAGCGGCAGTATTCTGTAACTTCCTTTGTGACACCTGGCCAATAAAAAGAATCAAGAACTCTCTTTAATGTTCTTTTGATTCCACAGTGACCAGCGAACAGTGCATCATGAGCCGTGTGAAGTACTGTCTCTCTAAGTGGCTTTGGAACGACAACTTGTTTGCTGACCTGTCCAGGTACACACCTGTAGAGAATGTCAGAGTCCAGTATGTATGTTGGTTTGTCCCGTTGGTATGTCAGTGACAGTCTGTTTAGCAGCAGAAAGTATTGTCGTCAGCGTCTCGTCTTTTTTCCCTGCATTTCTTTTAGATCATCTGGGGTAATCTGGAGTTCATCCAGTTTTGAGACTTTTAGCGGCTTTTAGCTTTTCCTGCTCTATGATGTCTGATCTGGTACTCACAAGACAAGGAACGAATGATCCTCCAGCACCCCCATGTACTGTAGCGACACCTGGCAAATTGCCCAAGATCAAGTCGCAGACTGGGTTATCGATAACACAGGCGGTGAGAAATCGGAGTAGTGCGGTGTATCGACGGAAATTTTCGCCAGCGGAAACGTTTCAATCTTGCCTCCAAACGACCTACACTTTTGGACAGTGTTGAGATACTGGTTTTGAAGCACGAAAGATTTTCTTACACCAGCGGTGATGCACCCAGTGTCTCGCAAAACCAAAGCCTGCAATCCGTTGATGGCTCCGTTTTCTAACACCAGTCCATCAACCCATTGATGTGGTGCCAAAACAAGGCCTTCTTCACAGTCAGTGGAGACTAATGCGGATTTTGAATCATTTGGTTTGAAAGGGCAATTCTTTTTCAAATGGAACTTGCCATCACAAAAGAAACATCGCATTGTCTGATCGGCAGCTGACTGATTTTGTGAACTTCGGTTCTGTCCACGAACTGGCCCAAAAGGTCTACGCGGTGGTCGTTGTCCACGACCTCGGAACGTTTGCTGAGGAGCAACGGGTTTTTCCGGCAGTGAGTACTGGTACTGACGAAAATCACTCAAACCGCGGAAAGATCCCTGTCCGTTCCTAGGATAGGTATATCCTTGAGGACTCAGAAATGACCCACGATTTCCTTTCTTGTAACTTCCCTGTCCCGATGGGATAGTACATGACGCATGAGACTCAAAGATGGAAAATTCTCCTTTCCTAGCCACGCCCTTATTGGGTGAGCGATACAATATGATCAGCCATCTGACACATTTCCTCAACGCTTTCAAATTGCCTTTCTTTAAGGAAAGTGGCCAGATCTTTGCTCACGCTCTGGAAAAGTTGTTCTCTAAGAAGGAGATCTCGCAGTGATTGAAAAGTCTTGTTCGTTTTTGATAAATCGATCCATCGATCTAAACAATGATCATACGAATTAAAACGATGGAAATGATTCTCCTTTGTCAGGGCGCACAGAACGGAAAAGTTCGCGAAAACGATCAGCAGAACATTGAAATTTCTTGAGGAGTTCTTCTTTCAACTGATCCCAAGTTAATTTTTTTTTCGCCGCGGTGTGTGTGGTACAGTGCCAAAGCACTACCCATTAAACAACGACGCTATATACAATGTCCACTTTTCCTTTGGCCAACCACAAGACGTTGCGTGACTTTCAAATCGGAAAAGAAAACTATCGATGTCATCCATTTTTTCCTCGAAAGGCGGTAACTTTGGAATATATGCCGTTTTCGGTTGAGGAGCACTTGCGGAACCCACTGGTGGAATGGTGGAAGTTCTCTCGATGCCTGTAATCTTTTAATTTCAGGGATCAGTCTCTAGCTCTAACTGCCTCAACTTAAATTGACGTTCTTTATCTTCAGCTTCCTCTGTAGTCTTTTTTCTTCAATTTCAGCTTCCCTCTGTAGTCTTTTTTCTTCAATTTCAGCTTCCCACTGTAGTCTTTATCTTCAAACTCTAGTTTCCTTTGGTTTTCTTCACTTTCTAGTTTCCTTTGATTTTCTTCTCTCTCTCTTAGCCTGTTCTGCCCTATCTATGCATTGTTGCACATAGTTGGTAAGTTTTTCTCCATCAAAACCCAAGCGTTCCGCTTGTTGAACATATTTATCAAAATCATCCATAATGAACCGTCAACAGATATAAACACAAAACAATTTCTAAGTATGAATAAAAATAAGGCGATATATGATGGCGTTTTGACTTGACTTGACTTGACTTGGTCCTTAGACGTCGGTCCGTAGGGGCACCCCCGAAGCAGTGACAACCATCCTTCTCCATTCCTCTCTGTTCTCCGCCCTCCGCAATGTGTCTCTCAGCAGCAGGCCTGTCCATTCCGTGATGTTATCCTCCCATCTTTTCCTTTGTCGACCTCTTCGCCTTTGTCCTGGTACTGTGCCCTGCATGATTGTCTTGGCAAGGCCTGTTGATCGTGTGATGTGTCCATACCATTTCAGTTTGCGTCTTTTTACTGAGGTTAGGAGATCGACATATGGACCAATTTCATTCACGATGCGCTTTTAACTTCCACATTGCTGATGTGATCTCTGTATGAGATGCCAAGGAGTCGTCTGAAAACACCTCATTTCCATTGTTTGGATCTTTTTTCAAGGTCTGATTTCAACGTCCATGACTCACAAGCATATAAGAATATCGCCATGACTAAGGATCGCATCAGTCTAATCTTTGAGCTGATGGAGATGTTTTATTTCTCCAAAGAGGGCGTTAGCTTAGATAGCGTAGCTGTGGTCTGAGCGACTCTTGAGATGATTTCAGGTCTTGATCCTTCATCTGAATTGTTGCCCCCAAGTACTTAAATGTGTTGACTGGTTCAAGCTTTTTGCTGTTGATTGTTATGTCTTGGGTAAAGCCGATTGGGTTGTTAGTCATGACCTTTGTCTTTTCCGCACTTATTTCCATGCCATAATCAGCAGAGGGTGTATTTTTGTATGCTAGTCTGTGTAGAATCAGGTCGGCACTTAGCTCTCTGGGTTCGTTTGCAGGCAGTCAATCTTTAAGAAGATTTTGGGGAAACGGAGGTTGGTAGATGGAATCCTCTGTACCAATGGCTGCTTTAGGATTGT
>JAFLJL010005870.1:0-11879 GCA_018398815.1 Conus ventricosus | reverse complement strand
CGATCTGTCCAAAAGGTGACAGTCACGCGACAGTTATCCCCTCTATTCCATTGGATGTTCAAATCATGACAGTCACGCCTACACACCTTACTCTCTGTGGTGGTCAATTGGTCATTTAATTGATTAGCCAGATTTCACCCCCCACCACACTCTACCTTCCCCCCTTTCCTACTTGACTGGCGCCGTGTGGCTTAAGTCGTGGACACTGGTCAGTGTAAAGTGGCTAGCTGAGTCTGGGTAGGCGCCACGACGTCTGAGTAACAATGACGCTGGTTCCACAAAGTGGCTAGATGATCCTGAGCCCGGCGCTACGACTCGTCTCGCTAGACATCGAGGCGTCGGTCAAAACGGCTTAGTCAGTCTGGGTGGATCGTACCGTCTCTGCGAAGCCTCTCCACTAAGCTTAATTGGCCGGATCCGAACCATGGGCCCGGTCTACGTGGCGCCAAGATGTCTGCGTTTGGACTTATGTCCAGACAAATTGGCTGGCGACTCCCCAAGTTGGGTTGTTTCTTTCTTTTGTCCGTGACAGATTATAAGAATAAACACCCAAAAGCTGAAAAAGCCTTAGAAAAATCCTCCATGATGCACAATTTGTACTTCTTTTTTCTTATTATGAATATGAGGGAGACAGAGGGACTAGAGACATGGGAGGGTAGGAGGGGGCTGCGAGATAATACTGTTCCACAATGAAGTTCATGTTTTCATTGTATAGCCTATGGAAAAGTGCATGGATGAAAGTTGGGTCTATTTTGTCCTCTGAGTTCATGTTTTCATTGTATATGGAACAGTGCATGGATGAAAGTTGAGTCTATTTTGTCCTCTGAGTTCATGTTTTCATTGTATATGGAACAGTGCATGGATGAAAGCTGAGTCTATTTTGTCCTTCATGGTGTACACATACAAAAAAGATACATATCGTAGAATTTACATTGGGACGGAACAAAGTCGGAAATTGATTGTAAAGGCCAGGGGAGGAAACTTTAAAGCAAACTAACAAAAGCAACGACATATTGCTGGTTTTTTTTTTAGTTCTGCTGCAAAGTAAAGCACTTTTTCCCTGGTGCTGTATTGGGATTTTTTCTGTCCCATTTTCTGTGCCGCTTCAAGTGGCGTTACTCCAGTGCTGCTCATTCCAGCCTCCCGAAGCCCGTCTGAGCTCATTCTGTCTCAGTCGCAGCACCAGGCATCCAAGGGCACTATGATATGAATGTTTAGTCGCTGTGAGGACACCCACCAGAAGACACCCTGCACTGCTGCTTAGTCATTTCGATGGTGTTCAGTAGTGCCTGTTCTGATTTAACTATGCAGGACACCACCGACTAATCCCCCTTCTAATGACAAATATAATTAGCTTAGTCACAGAACCAGACTAAAACTTTGTGGAGTCTCCCGTAGCTAGCAAACCGTCACTGCTTTTATTTAACGACAGCCCATGGACCCTCCAGCACCGAAGATTCTGACACAAACTCACCACAGGTATAAAAGTAGTGAAGGAGGCGGCCGTCTTCATGCTGAGTGGCGACGGTCCTGTGCCGCGTGAGGCCGACTCGTATCGGGAGACGTACGAGGCACAAGTCGCCGAGCCGCTGCACGTAGGTCCATGCCCACTCTGCGCCCATGAGGGACGTTCCCACCCTTCCCCCAGCACCAAAGGGATAGGGCCTAGCCCTGCTAGACGTGCAGGCCACTTAGTGGGTAGTTCGCAGAGTGGCATCGCCTCGTCGCCCGCACTACCCCCAAGTGCCACGCCGCCTCGAGAGCCGTCCCCGGCGACACAGGCTAGTCCGTCGTCACTCGTAGCCCCAGCAGGCGACAACCAATGACAGTGACGGAGGGCGGAGTTACGACGGTTACGTAAAACCTTGCCGGCGATTTTATTGATGGAAAGGCTGGTGTGTTGGAATGGAGATGGTCCAATCCATTGCTGGGTTAACAGTAACGTCTTAGGCTAGTCAACACCACCACCAGCACACACGGGGACATGCCAGTTTGCCACGTAGACCTCTATCGGGTGTGTGTGTGTGTGTGTGTGTGTGTGTGTGTGTGTGTGTGTGTGTGTGTGTGTGTGTGTGTGAGATGAGAGAGAGAGAGAGAGAGAGAGAGAGAGAGGAGAGAGAGAGAGAGAGAGAGAGAGAGAGAGAGAGAGAGAGAGGAGAGAGAAGAGGAGAGGAGAGAGAGAGAGAGAGAGAGAGAGAGAAATGGAACAGGTTGGGCAATACCTTGCCTGCTGGCTGGGGGAAAACAAAATATAGAACATCTTGACTTGACTTGACTTGATCCCTTAGACGTCGGTCCGTGGGGGCACCCCTGAAGCAGTGACAACCATCCTTCTCCATTCCTCTCTGTTCTCTGCCCTCGTAATGTATTTCTCAGCCGCAGGCCTGTCCACTCCGTGATGTTATCCTCCCATCTTTTCCTTTGTCGACCTCTTCGCCTTTGTCCTGGTACTGTGCCTGCATGATTGTCTTGGCAAGGCTGTTGATCGTATGATGTGTCCATACCATTTCAATTTGGTCTTTTTACTGAGGTTAGGAGATCGAATATGGACCAATTTCATTCTCGATGCGCTTTTTAACTTCCACATTGCTGATGTGATCTCTGTATGAGATGCCAAGGAGTCGTCTGAAGCACCTCATTTCCATTGTTTGGATCTTTTTCTCAAGGTCTGATTTCAACGTCCATGACTCACAAGCATATAAGAATATCGCCATGACTAAGGATCGCTTCAGTCTATCTTTGAGCTGATGGAGATGTTTTTGTTTCTCCAAAGAGGCGTTAGCTTAGATAGGTGGCTGTGGTCTGAGCGGACTCTCGAGATGATTTCAGGTCTTGATCCCTTCATCTGAGATTGTTGCCCAAGTACTTAAATGTGTTGACTGGCTCAGCTTTCTGCTGTTGATGGTTATGTCTTGGGTAAAGCCGATTGGGTTGTTAGTCATGACCTTTGTCTTTTCCGCACTTATTTCCATACCATAATCAGCCGAGGTGTTGTTGAGTCTGTTGATCAGGTGCACTAGCTCTTGTTCGTTTCCCAGCTAGTCCATCTATGTCGTCGGCAAAACGGAGGTTGGTGATGGTTCTCCTCCAATATTTACGGTTCCTTCATGGTCTTCTAGCGCATCGGTCATAATTCTTTCAAGGAAGACATTGAAAAGTGTGGGGGGAGAGTAGACAGCCCTGTCGCACTCCAACGGTAGTTCGGAACACTCGCCTATGTTGTTACCGAAGAAAACGGCACTGGTGGCTTTATTGTAGAGGCTTTCAATAATTCTGATGAGGTTGGCATTGATGTTGAAGAGTTTCATTGTTGCCCATAATGCTTCGTGCCACACTCGGTCGAAGGCCTTCTTGAAGTCTATGAATACGTGGTACAGATGTTGTTGGTGTTGGTTGTACTTCTCACACAGTATTCTTAGATTGAATATCTGCTCTATGGTACTTCGTCCTGGCCTGAACCCCGCCTGTTCTTCACGATGATCTTTACTGCTTGTGGGTTCAGTCTATTCAGGATTACTTTCAGCATAACTTTGCTTGGGTGGCTGATGAGGCTAATCGTGCGATAATTTTGGCATTGCTGTAAGTTGCCTTTCTTTGGTAACGTGATGATAAGTGACTGCGTCCAGGGAGTAGGCCATTCCCCGGTTTCCAGATTCTGTTGCATATTGTAAGTAACATGTCCACCATTGGATCTCCCCCTGCCTTGATCAATTCTGCCGGTATGTTGTCAACACCGGGCGATTTTCCTGCTTTCATGAGATAAGGCTCTAATGATTTCATCACGTGTTATATTATCCTTGCTGTTATTGTTGGTTCCGGCGCGACAAGGATTGATGGATTTCCCCCAGCGTTGTGCGAGTAAAGCTCGGAACAGTATTCTGTCCATCGTTGTAGTATCTTTTCATCATCGTTGAGACATTTACCGTTTTTGTCATGGATCGTTGTTGTTCTTGGCTTGTTTCTTTCCCGTTAGGTCCTTGACAATTTTGTAGGCTGCTTTGCTGTTGTTGTTTTTCAATTATTATCAACTCTTGGCATTGGTTGTCAATCCAAGTTTCCATTGCTGCCTTCATCTCAGTTTTAACCTTCTTGTTGGCATCATTGTACTCTCTTTTTCCTTCTGGGTTGTTCTTTTGTTTTTTAATTCCCGACGTTTGTCACAAAGTTCCAGAATTTCGTCGGTGACCCATGGATTCTTCTTCGGCCGATGTTTGCCAAGCACTTCTGCTGCTGAACATCTACAAACCAGCAATACAGAGGCGGCAACCCTTTTTTAGGACAGAGGAACATGGGGGCTATGGCCTCGGTACAGAGGCGGCCGTGCAAGTTACAGACACAAAGGCGCAGCCATGCGAGCTCGTGCGCACAACACGGCCAGCAAGAGAAACTGGCAAGTCTAGCTCCGCCCACTCAGCCAGCCAGCGAAGTGGTAAGTGCTTACGGCCTATCACAGTCTTGCACAGCTAAGGGCAGAATTAGAGACAGAGATGGATATGTTTCAAAAGGTGGCAGGCTCCAACATTTTCTGTCCGTATGGGAATCACTTACAACAGACCAAGAAATCTTACAGCTGATAAGAGGAGCCACACTGGATTTGATGAGAAAACTCTGTTATCCCCTCACACTTGTAGTAGTACACAACCTGGCTTGAACCAGGCGGAAACAAATATCATAGACAGTGAGGTGAATAAACTCAGATCAAAGAGAGTTATATCCCCTTGTACACCTGTACACGATCAACACGTGTCGCCTGTGTTTACAAGGCCAAAAAAGGATGTGTCAAATCGCATGATTCTGAATTTGAAAGAACTGAATCAAGATATTACTTATCACCATTTCAAAATGGATACGTTGCATGCATGTTGCACTGAAGTTAGTGACACCTTTTTGTTTCATGGCTTCTATAGACCTAAAAGATGCCTATTACTCCATCCCCATTGCACAAGCACATAGGAAGTATCTCAGATTCAGATGGAGAGGCCAACTCTGGGAATATAACTGTATGCCAAATGGTCTGGCTCTTGCCCCTAGGAAATTTACCAAAATGTTTAAAACCTGTTTTTGCCAAACTGAGACAAGAAAATCATGTCTCCACCAACTTTCTGGATGATTCTCTCTCCTTGCCGAATCAGAATCAGAATGCATAGAGAATATCCAAGCCACAGTGCAGCTTTTTCGTTCACTCGGCTTCATTGTACACCAAGAGAAATCGGCTCTTAAGCCAACCCAGGTTATTCAGTATCTAGGGGTGATTATTGATTCCAGAACAATGACAGTCACTTTGACACCTGAAAGGAAAGACAATCTGAAACACTGCTGTGTCCAGCTACTGAAAACACAAAAACCAATGATCAGAGAACTAGCCAAGGTTATTGGGGAAATGGTGGCAAGTTTTCCGGCAGTGAAATTTGGGCCCCTACATTATCGTCACTTAGAAGGCAACAAAAAAGCTGCACTGAGACAAACAAAGGGAAATTGATGGATATACCACACTGACCCCACAATCCAAAGAAGAGCTTAAGTGGTGGATAAGTAATGTAGATACTGCTTACAATGACGTCACACATCCAGATTTTGACGTTACTGTGACGTCAGATGCCAGTATGACAGGATGGGGATGTGCATGTAAGACACAGAGCTCTGGAGGATTGTGGCTACCAGTTGAAACTCGCTTCCACATTAATTACCTTGAACTTAAGGCAGCTTATAGTGTGTTCAATGTCAATAATTACACATGTAGACAAGGAAATGACAGGATACTTTTAAAGTTACTATGCTAAACAAAGACGCAAAAAAACAAACAAACAAACAAAAATACATACCCACACGTATACAAAATGTAAATATATATATGTACTTAAACATACTTTACATATACACATATACATAAACGCAAACATGTACAGAATTGAGGAACAATAAGAAAAGATAGTAGTAAGCAAAGTAAACACTAAAGACTATAAAGTTCATGACAGTCAACCACTCACACATCATTAACGTTTTTATGAAGCGTTTTAGAGAGAGAGAGAGGAGAGAGAGAGAGAGAGAGGAGAGAGAGAGAGAGAGAGAGAGAGAGAGAGAGAGAGAGAGAGAGAGAGAGAGAGAGAGAGAGAGAGAGAGAGAGAGAGACAGAGAGAGAGAGAGAATAGTTCAGCTCTAAGAGTTCATTTTCATAAACATATATATCATTACCGCATGCGAAGTTTTACAACATGTTTTTCAAAAACGTTCAGATTGTTTAATAAAACGATGAACAGCTTTGAATATAGCTTCGTTATCCTCACGTCGGAGGGATTGCTTACCATGAAGAAGAATACTAACTTCGAGTAGACTGGGTGCAAGGGTGGAAATCGTGTCTTTTCTAATGTTACTGTATCTTGGACAATGTAATAGAAAGTGTTCGGCCGTTTCTGAACTAGTGCCACATTGACAAACTGGATCTGCTTTAAGGTAACGTTTCAAAATGGAGTGACTGAAGGCGGCGAACGAAGCAAGATCAGGAATAGAGTTTTAGAACTTACCGCCAATGACATTGACTCACCCCTGCTCCAAACCCAACTGCAAAATCTGCCCCCTCACCAAACCAGACACCATCTTACAGGGCCCCAAAAACTCCTTCACAGTCAAACGCACATTTTCATGTCAGAGCCGCAACATTATATATGCCATCCACTGCCAGCTGTGTGGCAAGATCTACATGGGGGAAACGTCACGCACACTTGAAACACGCATCGCTGAACATCTGGCTGATATCCGCCACCACCGACCCAAACCCGTCGCCCTACACTTCAACCACACCCAACACAACATCGACCATGTCAAAGTTATGGCACTCTGGCAGTCACAGAGTGACAGCTTTGAACGCACAACTCAAGAATCCCATCTCATTTCCAAACTGGGCACACTACACCCCCAAGGCATCAATATCCAACAAAAACCAAACACACATACCCACCTCTTCCACATCAGTTGGCAATATCCCCTACCAACACACACACACATACACACACACATACACACACACTTACATACACCACCACCACATCCTCTTCACTCACTTCATACAGTAGTTACAGCAACCCTCCATCTATCTAATCTTAATTTTGTTTTGATCCTTCCCCTTAAATCCCCCCCCCCCACACACACACACACACACACACACACACACAACCACCTTTCTTCTCCTTTTTTTTTTTTTCATCATTATCTATCCACCATTACCACAACCATCACAAAGATATCATACCATCCTAATAAACTATACACACAACCCTATCATATCAGACACACACACCTCCCCTGACGCAACCCCCCCCCCCCCCCCCGCCCCCCCCCCCCCCCCCTCTGTTTCCTCTCCCATAATCCCCCTGGCCTCAGTCATTTCCGCCTTCATGGAGAATTACGGATAAGTCCTTTTTCATTCCCTTTTTTGTTTTCGTAGTTTGTACTGTCCCACATGTAAAATGTGATTTATTTTTCGCCTGATGAAGACCCAAGTGGTTGAAATGCATCGTGTCTTGTCTTGTGTTGTTTGACAATGTGATTGGCGGTAAGTTCTAAAAACTCTATTCCTGATCTTTAAGGTACCGGTTAACAAGGTCTTGATTTAGATCACTCATTCCTAGGCGGAGTCTGCAATGTTGAATCTGTTCATTTCTCTCTCCATAATAGTAATAATAGGGAACAACTGAGTCGTCCCGTGAAATAAAATGTTTAAACTCACCAAGTGATTTTGTGGATTTTATGTTGTCTGGGAGGTCGTTCCACATTTTAGTTACAGTTGGAATAAATGAATTTTTGTATACTTCAGTTTTGCATAGAGGCACATGTCTGTCGAGAGGTCTTCGCCGTGAATAGGGATTTCTTGTGATAACCAGATCTGGTACTAGGCTACATAAGTGTTCTGGACACAAACCATTGACCATTTTATAAAAACTTTATTAGTTTTGTGTCTCTTCTCCTTTCTTTTAAAGAGCAGAATCCGGATTCTTCATACAACTTTTTATGACTTGTGCCTTTGACACCACCTATTATGATGCGAATTGCTTCTAAATGAATAGTTTCTAGCATGTTTGCTTGTGTTTCACTGCAGTTGTCCCAGACAATATCAGCGTAGTCAAAGTGCGGCAAGATAAATGATGTAAACATGGTTTCTAATGCTTTTCTCGATATCTTATATTTGTAGTTTCGTAGGCAACTAATCAACATGTTAACCTTCTTTACTGTACATCTTATATGTTCGTCCCATCTACAGTCATTTTGAACAATCAGACCAAGATGATTGTGTGCATTAACTGGCTGCAGAGGCGTGTTACCGAATGTTAGTGGATAAATTTGTTTGCGATCTCGAATAATATTTACCAGTTCTGTCTTGTTCTCATTGAATTTAACCTTCCATGCGCTTGCCCATTCAGAAATCTTTTCCAGGTCAGAGTTTAAGATATCAGCGCGGATTATAGGGTTAGACAGAGAAAGTGCTAAACTAGTATCATCAGCGAATAGCTTGATTACAGAAGCGATATCATGTACTATATCATTAATATAGACTAAAAACAATAAGGGACCTAAGACGGATCCCTGTGGCACTCCTGCATGAAGCCTCTGGAGGTCGGAGTTTTCACCTTTTATAACCACTGCCTGGGAACGATTGGAGAGGTAGTCTCTCAGAAAGTCCAGCAATTTCCCTCTTATTCCGACCGCGTTTAGCTTCAATAAGAGACCTCTGTGCCATACACGATCGAATGCTTTTGAAATGTCCAGGTATACAATTTGTGTGGTAACTCCAGAATCAAAGAAGTGCAGAGTTCGTTATAGGTGGACAGTAACTGATTAACTGTAGAATCACCTGGGATGAATCCAGATTGTAGAGGAGTAAGAATGGCATTTGATGTTAGAAAGAAATAGATGGTCGATGTATACATTTCTCTAGAACCTTCCAACACAGCTTAGTAAAGAGATTGGCCTATAATTACTGCAAACTTCCTTTGGTCCTTTTTTTATATATAGGAGTCACATGCGCTGTCTTCCATAATGATGGAAATCTACTCTCGCGAAGACATCTGTTAAACAGTGTAGTAAGCGGAAGACATATAACATGAGCTGAAGTTGTTAATAAATGTTGTGAATGAAATCTGGACCAGATGCCTTAGTTTGTCCAGATTATTTAATGTGTCAGCGACCTCAATTTGTGAAAGTATAATCTCTCTAGTTGGGAATCAAGAAGTGTAACATTTGGCAGCCTGTCGTTATCGTTTTCTAATGTTGACTGTTGAACAAAATAAGAATTGAAAATATTTGCTTTGTCTTTGTTTTGAGTAATACACATGCCCTGTGACTCGATAGGTGGAACTTCCTGAACTTCGATTCCTTTCTTATTGAAGAAGGACTTAACCAGTTTCCACCAGTCTTTTACTTCCAAAACTTGATGAGTCTGAAGCTTTTTTGTCTAGTTGGTTATAATACTCTGTTTGCCTATCTCTTTCTTTTGATGTAACGTAATTTCGAAACCGACGAAATTTTTCCCAGTCTTCGGGAAGATTACTTTGTTTGGCAGTTTGGTGAATTGTTTTACGCGTGTCGATCAAAAGTCGAATCTCATCAGTCATCCAGGGCACGTCCTGCGGGCGGATGGTTACAGTTTTAACAGGCATACATTGTTTAGCTATGGCCAAAAGAGTTTCAGAAAAAAGACTAGCACTCTCATCTACCGTTTGTTTTGTTAGTATGGTATCCCAGTCTGCTCGTTCAACAATGTACAGAATTTTTCTCTATCTAGTTTACGATAATTGAATATTGTTCTTTTGAAGGAGCAGTTTATTTTTACGGTGTTTTTCAGGATAGCACAGGGAATACTATGGTCGCTGTACGCTGCAGGTAAGACTTCCGTCGACTTTAATAAGTGAGGAGTCTGTGTATAATTAAATCTAAACAAGTGCTTGTAATGTCCGTTATACGCGTTGGCTCACTTACTATTTGGTACAAGCTGTACTGATTAATGATGTCTAGAAGGTGATTTGATGGGTTCCTCAAGAAGTCTGTGTTAAAGTCGCCCAAAATGATAAACTGTAGCATTGTGTTATTTACTTTTCTTACGTTTTCACTTATCAGCTGCCAGTAACTAACAGGGAGTTCGGCGGACGATAAAATGATCCAATTAATAGACCGTTTGATTTACTTTGGTTTCCACCCAGACCGATTCTAGACCATTGACTTGAAGATCTGGACGTGGTTTACAGTACAAACAATTTTTAATGTAATGGCCACTCCACCATGTGGATCGTTTGGTCTACACGTCTGACGGGCGGATGGAAATTAGGGAGTTCTATTGTATTGTTTAAATCCGTTTCATGAAGCCAGGTTTCTGACAGTGTTATGATATCAAAATCATTACATTCAGCGGACAGTAAGTCAATTTTATTTTTCAAGCTGTTCATATTAGCATGTAAAACGCACAGTTCCTTTCTGTTTTGTGGCCCTGGATTTAGTTCAATATCACCAGAAAGTATGATATAAAGAAGGATAATGAAGGCAGTGTACGTGAAGATGTCATTACAAACTAAGTGCGTATCTTCGCGAACATGGTAAGACGTTGGTACATTTCGATTCCCGACAGACTGTCCCTGCACTAAGATGTATTCAGAAAACTGAACCAGCAGAGCAAGATGAATGTCATGTAGACAGCGTGCTGTCAGCAGTATGAAAAATATTCTGCAGTTGGATTTATTAAGAAAGGAAAGTTTCCGGACTAGAGTCATAGCAGTTGTGTGAAATAAACCTATCCTGGCTCTGTGTGCACTGATTCCAACAGACATCTATGTGATAGTACTGAGGAGAATGTCAAACAAAAAGCAAGCCAGGATTGTGGGTTGGTGCGGGTTCTCTCTCATTAGAAACAGATGAAGGAAACAAGGTAAGTCATAGTGTGAGCAGTTTGAATGTAAATTCTTTCTCACCAGCGGTGATAATTTAGAGTATAGATACAAGGGAAAAAATAAAAGAAACCAGACAGTTTCACAATATAAGTAAAGAGACAACTCTGCACTGGCATGACCAAAAAGGGAAGCAGTGCAGAAAACAAGTGGAAGAAACACGAAGTATACACATATGCAAAAACGTTTGTGTAAAACAAAGAAAAGTATATAAACCAATCAAGACAATAAGACAAGCGCTGAAGAACAGTACTCATCCAACATTGTCATTGCACTGCACAGCAGGAATCTGGCGCAGCAGCAACAGTTCAGTGAAAATGTTAAATATTATGTTTTCTTTTGTCCCCTGTGTCAACGGTGTTAAAAAATGACATAACTCACGGAGAGAACAGAAAAGGCCGACTCTAAGCCACTTTACACCCTCCACTGAGTTTTTGGGCGAAAGTGGCCCTAAAAGCCGCCTTTTCCTGTTCTCTGACAAGTAAGACTTCAATAACCCAAAAATAACGACCTTACAAACAAACATACTGGCAGGGTTATCCGTTTTTAATACTACATTTACTAAACTTTTCAGATTTCAGTTTTTGTTTAATCCTATGTTTTTCTTGATCGTTTTCAATAACATCATTTTCGCGCAAACATTCTTTAATGAGTCTCTGTCTTTCATGTGAAATAAAACTACAGTTTTTAACTGTTCTCTAAAGTCTTTTAAAACCGAGTTATATTTCTGACATAAAATCCACACACTTATCCCAGCATGTCTTCACTGAAAGCAAGTTTTGATAAAGTGTTTCTCTTTTTAACTATGTCTTTTTTCTGCCGAACAGTCATCTATAAAAATAGTGTCTGCGTTCCTTCAAACAGTTTATAAAACTGTTCAAACACTCACTCAGTTATTGCTAGGATTAACTAAAAATATGTCATCATCGTCCATATAAAATTCTTCTGAAG